>PVKU01010067.1:0-55604 GCA_004027475.1 Anoura caudifer | reverse complement strand
CTGTGCGCCATTACTATAACTTGTTTTAGTAATTCCTTAATTTCAGCTAAAATCATGATAGTACTCTCTGATTGTTTCACAAATGGCTTTTATGGTTTATTTCTTTGGAACAGGATCCATGCAACAGTGCATTGTGTTGAAGTGTTCCAGAAGTCTCTTATTCTGAAGTGGTTTCCCCTTCCATTTTATTCCCCGCACCGCTTGAGAGGATATTTATCCTGTATGATTTCCTGCATTTTGATTTCATCCTTGTGATGTCTTCTAACATGTTCTCACTACCCTCTACCCTTCCTGTGAACTGATAACTAGTCTTGAGGCTTGATCAGGTCAAAGTTTTGGCAATGGGGGATGCTCTGTACTTCCCATTCACCTATGCAGGAGATGAGGATGTGATGTTATGATTAATTACTGAGTTCAGGTTATTGTCAGCAGGATCTATTCCTTATGACTCTTTAAGTTTTTCCCCCCTCTAAATAGGTAAATATAATTACCATCATCCCTGAAAATTACCTAATTTCTGTTTCCAGTTATCATCCCAAAGTCAAGCACTTTTTTGAAATTTTTTCAACACAGATTAGTTTGCCCTGTGCTAGAACCTTATGTAAGTGGCATCACACAAATGCCACCCTCGTTCTGGCTTCTTGCATTTATGCATTTGTTTTTATGAATACGCCATAGCTTATCAATCCATTTTCCCATGAATGACGTTAATAAGTCAAAACCTGGTATGCGAGGGTCACAGCCTCCCATTGGACTTTTAGTTCCCATTGGATCCTAACGCGTTCTCCCCCCGTCCCCCCAGTCCTACTCCCCAACTCTCTGAATCTGTCCAGCTCAGAAGCCAGAGAGCTGCTAGCTAGTACACCCCAAGAAGAGCAGGTTTGATTGACAGTCAGGATCCCCATGATCAGCGCTTTTCAGTCTCCGATGGGTTTCGCTCATTGTATAAAGTTCCGAAAATCGAGTAAGTGCCCAACCCTCGCTTGAATGAGCCAGGAGAATCGACTGTGCCCTTATGCACTAGTTTAATCATAGGAGCATACACCTCTGGCCGGAAATGAGACTTGACCTTTGAGGCGTTGACTCCCGTTTTGAAATGTCCCTTCCGACACACCGTCCACTTCTGATACGCCAAGCTCTGGTCGAGGACGGACTTCCGGAAGTACCGGAAGCCTCTCCTGTCAGTCGGGAGGCGGGGTTCTCGCTGCAGCAGCAAAGACCGGAATCCCGCTGACCCGCGGTGGGGAGTTGTTAGGGCCGGGTTGGGACAAGGTGGCTGCAGGCCTGAGACGAGGGTAACTGAGGCAGCCGCTGTCTAACCGGGAGGTGGCCATTCTTTCCTCGAGCGCAGCTGAAGAGTGAGGGCCCTTTAGGGGGCTCTTTCGAAGTCTGTGCCCAGGCCTGAAGGAGAGCCACCCTGCGCTTACCCTGGGCTGCTGCCGACCCTGTGAGAGCGGAGGGCGACCCCCTTCTGATACCCCGCGGCCATGGCTTTCCCACATCGGCCGGATGCCCCGGAGCTGCCTGACTTCTCCATGCTCAAGAGGCTAGCCCGAGACCAGCTCATCTACCTGCTGGAGCAGGTTAGTGCCCGCCGCGCCAGGGGCCTTTGCTGCACGCGCTAGACGCGTGGTTCTTCCTTGCTGAGTCCCTTTGAGCTTGTTCTTGGCCTTTGGTGTTGTCCTTGGAGCGTCTGGGGCAGGCCCGAAATGAAGCACCCAGGAAGGAAAACGTGGGACCTGGCCAGAGAGTTCATGGAAACCACCTTTTTCCCATAGAGGCAAGGGACACAGCACTGGTGCCAGGTATCACTGGGAGGGAAAGGTGGTTAAGACATCTTTGCTCTTAGGGAACCCACACTCCAGGAGGAGCCACAGGACACACGAATGGCCACACCCAGAGTATGGTTCGGTGAGTGAGTGATAGCTAGGGTGCTATGACTGTGAATACACAGTCATTTCTAACTGAAGTGATCTAGGAGTTTCAACAAGCCGGAATGTGAAGAATAAGCATATTTTTCTTGGAGATGGGAGACCATGTTCCCAGGAAATGGATTGGGAGGAGCAGAGTTGAGGAACCAGGGCAGGATGAGGCATTTACAGGGAAGATCGTGATCAGACGTTACACAGTAGACAGCCACTGAAGGATTCCCCCACCCCGTTTGTGGCAAGAAGCTATACTTAAAGGTGGTTCTCATAGCGACAAGTGCAGGTGGGTAAATGGGCAAGCAGAAGAGCAATTTGGAGACCATAGACCAGACGGAGGTAGTAAAGGCCCATCCAAAATTAGCAACACTGGGAATGGAGGGCAATAATGGACTTTTAAGTCACCGTGAAAGAAGATTCAAAGACTTGTTGATTGGTTGTAAAGGTTGAGGGAGAAGCAAAGATGAGTTTGAGATTTTAAACTTCAGTTAATAGGAAAGTAATGCTGCTAATATAATTGCAGATATAATTGTTACATACATAGTTTGTTTAATGTCCACGTTTCCAGATAGCTTGAAAGATCCCTGAGGATGGAACTTGTCTGTTTTGTTTAACACTGTATATCTTGTGAGAGTCAGGCACATAACATGTACTTAGTAAATATTTGTTGCATGGACACTGAATGGAAATAAACAAAAGAATTAGAAAGAGGAACAGGTTTGGTAGGGAAAGCTCCTTAATAAGGGTTTGAATAGGGTGAAGTTAAGAGCTAGTAAGAGGTACTGCTTGTACCGTCCAGCAGATGGAGCTGGAGCACTGCCACCGGGATGGAGATGGGGACTTGGGAGAACCCCGAGGGGGGGTGGGGGATCTAGGGCCATATTTTATTTCCCTTTTCTGTGCCCTGATTTGCACAGGAAATTCACTCAACAGATGGGAGGAACTGAAGAGGTGCTAGTTAAAGCCACTGGCCCAGGTGAGAGCCACAGAAAAGAGAGTAAAGGAGACGAACTTGTCAATGCAGCATAGGTGGGGACGAGGAGCCACAAGGGCAACTCAGCATGGCCAAGTGGGTCCCATTGTGATGACATCCTCTTCAAACTCACTTCTTCTGTCTCAGTTCTTATCAGTGGGCATTGCTGTTCAGCCGCGAACCCTCAGAATCGGCTTTGACTCTCCTTCCCCCCTCATGTTGACTGAACTGGTTGCTGGGTCCTTTGGATATTTCCTTCCACCTGCCTTTTTTAAATAGTGTTTATAAAGTAATAGTCACAGAGTATGGGAAATGTACAAAATAAAGGAACGTACAAAGAAAATGATCACTTAGATGCAAGCACTGTGAACACGGCTTATTTCTTTTAGTCACTTAACAAATTCTGTTACACATTCCATGTGTCTCTTAAGTAACCTATTTTGTTCACACTGCCAACCAGCCTGACTCAGGGCCTCGCTCACCGCCACACGCCTGAGCTGCTTGGACTGTCTCATGAACCCCATAACTGAGCTTCTTGCCTCCAGTGTCCCCCGTCTCCAGCCCATTTCACCCACAGTTCCCAGACCCAGCTCACAGAAAGGAGGCTTCAGTGCACAAGAGCTTCCTGTTCTCCCTGTTCGGGAGAGGGTCAACTGCAAACTCTCACCTGGCATTCCAGGGCTGCCCTTTGGGCCCAATTCTAGGCAACTGTTTCCGAGACTCCCTGACCTCGGGGTTGGGAACTGCTGCCCTGTGTGTGCCTGTGCATCAGCTACACTGAGTTGCTCATTCTGCTCTTACCATTCCGCCTGCTCTCTTTCCCTGGCCTTTGCTGGATTGCCCTCTTGCTGTGTCACTGCCAGCACTTGCCCCACTTGTCAAGGCCTCACTGAGAGGAAATTTGCATTGAGTTCCCTCTCCCTGCCACTCAGGGTGCCCTCTCCTTCCCCCAGCCAGGTGAGAGCCACGTCGGAATGGTGATGCCAGAGTCAGGTGACAGGGATCTGGGGTGGAGGGGTGGTTTTGTACTTAGAAGAAAAAAAGCTCCTTAACAAGACATTTGGCAGTTCAAGGGGGTGCAGAATGCCAGGTGCGGTTTGATTTTATTTGCCTTTGCCCAGTAGGATCAGGACTATTGGGAGGCACTGTGGCGAAGAGGGGTGGTGATGAAGGACAAGGTCACAGGCGAGGTTGGAGAGCTGAGTGACAAGGGGTGAACCTCAGAAAGAAGGGGAGATATTTTCCTGCTGGCACAGAAAACGAGAAGACAGAATAGGTGACCATATAGAGAGATGTCTTCTGTGGGCACAAAATCAGCAGCAAATAAGGGCTGGGGTAGATGGTGACTCCGCCCTTCCTGCCCAGAAACCATGTTTCTGTTCACCGGGGGCTCTCACCGAGGGAGCTGGTGTGACCTGGGAGTGGGCCCAGGATGCTGTGTCTCCTTCAGCTTCCAGGGAGAAAGGACCTGTTCATCGAGGCAGACCTCATGAGCCCTTTGGATCGAATTGCCAATGTCTCCATCCTGAAGGTACCTGCCCTTTCTTCCAGGTGGGCTCAGGCCACGCCTTCCTCATTAAGCAGTTTTCTTTGACTGGACAGCACCAATTACTGAGGAGTGACCACCCTCACAGGGTACACAGAGGGTAGTGGGATTGGGACTGGGTGCCCCAAGGGGGTCGCCACTATTGTCCACATTGTGTTGGAAGTGTTTCATTTTTGGTTTTTGAGGAAGGTTCAGTGCATGGTTGTCAGGGAGACAGTTGGATTTCTCTAGTCAGCACAAATAGGAGGCCAGTCCCCTGTGTTTCCATTAGGCTGTGGGTTTCCAAGCGCCCCATGTCCCTTGTCTTGTTGGGTTCTCTCCACAGCAACACGAAGTAGACAAGCTGTACAAGGTGGAGAACAGGCCAGCTCTGAGCTCCAGTGAACAGTGAGTGCCTGGGGGAGCCTGGCTCGGCTCCCAGCTGGAGGCCATTCCTGCACACTTGTCCCTGACTGTCCCTGGCTGTGATCTGGCCCCGGGATGTTTGCAATGCGGTTCCCCGCCCTGCTCTTTCACAGCTGCATGCTAGGTTCTACCTCAGCCCCTTCACCGCCCCTTCACCGTCTCCCCTTCTGCAGCTTCCCCCTCCCTTGCCCTCTTCTCTAACCCAGTCTGCCATCTCTAACCAGATGATGCCTTCAAAAATATTGTTGCTGTACTCTTCTCAAGAACTAGCAAGTCTTCCCTTTATTTCTGAGTAAAGTCCAAATTGCTTATCACGGAAGCCAAGGGAGTTGCCAGTGGGGCCTCATGCTGCCTTTCTGGCTAGGCCTCTGCTTGCCACAGGCTGGCACGCACTTCCCAGCTCCGCTCAAGTGCCTTCGCCCTCTTGGCCACTCCATCCACCCCACCCAAGGTGCCCTCCCGTCCCTGCTGCTCCTGTAAACAGTACCCAGCCTTCAGAGGCTGCCCCGCCTCCTCCAGGGGGCACCCGCTCTGGATTTCCAGGGTGTTGGGTATCGGTCCTATTCTCTGGGCACAGTCACACACAGCCTGTTGTCTGGTTTTTGTTTTTCTTTTTAATATTTCTCCATCTTGAGTAACATATACCCTCCCATAGAGGAAAAATTCTCCCTGATATGTAGAGAATGTATTATTGAACCCCAGTTTGGAAAACATCTTATATACCTTCTTGTATGGTTTTTAATGCTTGTTTCATATTTTATACATAGTTGTGTCCTGTTTTGCCTAATAGATTGTAAGTTATCTGGGAATAGGAACTTCTGGGTGCCCCACAGGGCCAGAGAGTGTCCCCCGCCGCCGAGCACAGTGTCCCTGTCACCACAAGTGGCCCAGCTATGGCGACACTGAGACCTGTAGGCCTGTTGAGAGGAGCAGACAGTGAAAGGGGTGGCATTGTGTCAGTTTCAGTTGCTTTTCCTCCCTGAGTGTTGCCCCTTCCCTCCCCTAGACTGTGCTTCCTGGTCAGACCTCGCATCAAGAACGTGCGCTACATTGCCAGTGAGTACGCAGGCCATGGGTGGAGCAGGGACAGGGACGCCTGCCTCCCCGCTCCTCTGATGCATGGCCCCTGGCTTCTTGGGTTGCATTCTCTCTGTCCATAGGTCTTGTCAATGCTGACAAGCTGGCAGGCCGGACCCGAAAATACAAAGTGATCTTCAGCCCTCAGAAAGTGAGTGAATCCTGGTGGGAGGGGCTGAGGGAGGACGGGATTCAGGACCAGGAAGGGGCAGGGGGCAATAGCTCCATCTCCCCCAAAGGAAGTTATATGGATTGAGCAAGCACCTGTCACTGTCTTATTAACGTAGACCCAACTGCTTAGCAGAGGGCCTGTCACCAGACTGCCCCAAATACGGACTGGGGACTGAGAGAGGTGGCCCCCACACAAGCCACAGGAGAAGACTGATCCCTGGGGCAGAACCTGCTGGCACCGACTCCTGCGAAGGAGTGGCCTGCGACGCTGGGGCTTTTCAGTGGCTTTCCCGCTGCAGCCCTCCCATAAGATATACGTTGAGCTGTGGCCTCCCCATGCTCAGCCTTTCCTCGCCCAGGCAGGTACCACAGAGCCGTGTGACTGTACCCCAGCTTGTGTGGGCTGACGCCCATGGCCACACAGTGAGGTGGCAGAGCTGGGCTAGGTCCCTTCCGCCTTTCCCTCCGTGAGGGCAGTACTTGCGATCTGTCCTAGTGGTTCCGTGTCTCTATTCCTCTGCCCCCATCAGCAGGGTGTGTCGGAGGTGTGTGTGCAGCCCCACTGATGGGAGGAGTGGTGGCAGGTGCTCATCCTGCCCGCACTTGGCCTAGAAGGCTGCGCCCGGTAGTGCAGGCCACAGCTAGAGCTGGTGGAAGTCAAGGCTTAAGGGACAGGGATTTCTTCCGGGACAATAGAAGCATAAAGGTTCCAAAGCTGAAGCTGAAGTCCTTGGGTGACTGCTCTGTGTCTCAGTTTTCTCATCTGTAAAATGGGGTTGATGATGGTACTTACATCTTTTAATTTAAACGCAAGGACTTTCTGTGTCTGTTAAGAAATTGAGTGGAGTCATAGGTGTCTATTGCTTTTTCCTTGTGTAAAAGGAATAAGAGGAAAGAGCCGATGGTCTTGCTTTGAGCATCATTTGGAGGTTGTGGCAGTCTCACCGCCCTGGGTCCTGTTCAGAAATAAACATCTGTCGAGCGTGGCTTCCATCAGGGCAAGATGTCACTGAATAAGATAATTGGTCGGAATTACAGGTTACTCCTGAATGTCACCAAAGGAGCTGGGGCAATAACTTCTAGTTTTTGGTGTCTTACAAAACCCTTTTTTTCTGATTAAACTTTTCCAAGGACAGATTTATTTAAACAATGATGAGAATAAGGCAGTAACTGTTTTGAATATAAACTGCTGTATTACACAGAAAAACAAAACTATTTGTGTGAGTTTTCCCATCTAACACTGTACCAGGAATCAGATTCCTTGACTGAATTTGGTATCACAGGAAGAGCTGTCCCCCAGCAGCTGTGGGGAAGAGGGGACTCTGTCTCGCCCTGAGGCTCCCTTTGTTAATAAATGGTGGTTTTCAAACTGGGCTCTGGAGTTCCATTCTGGAGTTCCATTCGTTAGCGTTAAAGCAGGCCTGTGGGTTTCAGTTATGCTGACAGAAGTGAGTGAGGGATGAAGAGGACTCTTCTTTGTGACAGTAAAGTAGCACGCAGAGTTTACCTTCCCCACCTCAGAGCTCCTTGCCTCCTGGCCCTGGTGCTCCCTTGGGCCCAGGCCTGGGCTCTCTTCCCCCTGCTTGTTCTCTTTTCCTGGACAGGCCGCCCACTTTAAATGCAGCGTGTGTGCCACTGACCCCTGAGGCCATGTCTCTAGACCCCCCTCGGTGGCTCCAGGGGTCCCACGGACATGTCCCAAGCAGAGCACCCTCTCTCCATGCCACTGCCCTGCCCCTGCCACCGGTAGCTGTCCCGCCCTCTCCATCCCTGCCTGCAGGACCGCCCTGCCTGGATAGCTGGGGCACCTTCTCCTTTGCGGAGCTGTTCCCACTTCTCGGGGAGACAAAGATTAGCAGACTTGATACATACACGGAATGGGTGACCAGGAAACACGGTGTTGGGCTCGTGATTTCAGTGGTTTCCTGACCTAAGGATCTGGGTCCCCCTGCGGGCTTCAGCCACTGCTGTCCTCACCAGGGACCGCGGAGGATGGCAAGGGCAGGGAGCGGTGTTTGCTGATCGGCCTCCTTTCCTTCTGCAGTTCTATGCCTGCGAGATGGTGCTGGAGGAGGAGGGGATCTTCGGAGGTGAGAGAAGAGTGTGAGTGATGGGGGCAGGCAGAAGGAACAACCGTCCTTCCCTGTTCCCTCCTGTTCCTGTCGCATCTAGTTGGCACAGCAGTAGGAGCATGCCTGAGGATGGGAGCCGGGGGATAGTGGGAGGGGATGCACAGGCTTGTCCTTGGAAGTCACAAGCTGCTCTGTCCTTCCCTCCAAGACTCCCCCAGGAGAAGCTGTGCCCTCCCTCCTGAGTGTTCAACCTGGTCTCGGCCTTCCCCACAGCACATCCTGCAGTGGCTGGAATGGTCCCTACCCCACCCCGATCTTACTACTTAGAATCTAAGCCTAAATGTCCCTTCCAGAGGGTTCTTTCCTGCACCCCTATTTGAGCTTAGACCCTGCAAGGTTTGTGCACATGGGCTGCTGTTCTCGTTCTCTGGGCCCAGCTGTAATTACATCTGTTTGGTGCATGTCTCCCAGTAGATATGAGAGTCTGCCCAGGAGATTGGGGGCACGTCCATTCTCTCCCCTTACGTCCCTGGTGCCCAGCCTAGGGCCTGCCCGTGGGCACCTTTCAGTCAGTGCCTGTCGCACTGTGATTGCCTGTTTCCCCGGTGTTTCCTGCCGGGACCCTAAGGAAAACAGCCCCCTGGTCACATCATATCACAGGCTGTTGTGTGCATGTCTCGTTGGTTACGGGACTCTGGGCTCCTTCTGAGCTCAGGCTGTGGCTTACTCGTCCTCAAGCAGCCGTGCTTAGCGTGGCCCAGCCCAGGGGTGTGCACGTGCTCGGTGCCTTCGCACGCTGGCTGCTGCACGTGCCTGTGTACGTGGAGCCCGTGCCTTCTGCAGGGAGGCTGAGGCGCCCTGTGCCCACAGATGTGAGCTGTGACGAATGGGCCTTCTCTCTGCTGCCTCTCGACGTGGATCTGCTGAGCATGGAGCTACCCGAGTTTTTCAGGGACTACTTCCTGGTACACTGTGGGCCCTTGGGTCTTGGTATCATCCATGGCTGGGGACAAGCAGGGGTCCAGTGGGCTAGCAATATTGATGTACCTTCACCTGACTCCCACAATTTGTGTGTGACAGTGATTGGGAGACTGAATGCCACTGATTAGCGGGCATGGGCCTTCCTTTGGGGACAGTCAGAGTGAACTCTCTCAAGCGTCCCCATAGCCTGCCTCCTGCCCCAGGGCCCACACTTCCTGGGTGGGTCAGGTTGGCCCCCATGTCTGTGTCCTCTGTGGTCCCTGCAGGAAGGAGACCAGCGCTGGATCAACACAGTGGCACAGGCCTTGCACCTTCTCAGCACTCTCTACGGCCCCTTCCCCAACTGCTACGGCATCGGGAGATGTGCCAAGGTGAGCACTGTCAGGGCCTGTGTCTCCCTTCCCACCCCACCATGGCTTGTCCCGGGCATCTGCAGCAGGGGGTCTGTTCTTTCCTTTGCTTTTATTGTTGCAGAGCCGTTCCTCAGGGTAGAACTTGGGTGGCTAACAAAGGCCAGAGCTAGGGCTCCTGGACCTCTGTATCTTGGGGATGGGAATGGGTGGGGAGAGAGGGGATTGGAACAAATGGGACCAGAATAGGTAATGTTGTTGACAATTAGCTCCTGCCCTGACCGGCATGGCTTACTTAGTTGGATGTTGTCCTGTAAAGCAAAGGGTCCCCAGTTTGATTCCTGATCAGGGCACAGGCCTGGGTTGTGGGCCTGGTCTCTGGTTGGAGTGCGAGCCAGATGCAGCTTATTGATGTCTCTCTCGCACGTCCATGTTCTGCTCCCTCTCCTTCTCCTTCCCTTCCCCCATCTTTAAAAATAAATAAATAAATAAATAAATAAATAAATAAATAAATAAAATCTTTTAAAAAATTCACTCCCCTCTTGGGGTCCAGAAGTGGCCCATGGAAAGGCACTGGCTTCTTCTGTAGGTTTGGGGCTATGGGAGGACGTGGGGCAGAATGTTTCATATTTCTCACAACTGCATGTGAATCTATAAACATCTCAAAGTAAAAATGTTGAATTAAAACAAAATTAAAAACTTTGGGGGAAAAAAGCATGTCTTGATCCCTGGCAGATGTCATACGAACTGTGGAGGAAACTAGAAGAGGAAGAGGATGGTGAAACCAAGGGCCGCAGGCCAGAAATTGGACACATCTTCCTCCTGGACAGAGGTGAGTAACACGCAGCATGACTGCGTCCCCAGGCCCAGAGGCTGCGGGGTGTGGACCATGCATCGGCTCGGGCCTGGGACGGCTCTTGAGCCGATGCTGAGCAAACCGGTGGCAGGCGGCACCAGGGCGACCCTCACGGTCAGGGGTCTCGGTTTCAGATGTGGACTTTGTGACGGCGCTCTGCTCTCAGGTGGTGTACGAAGGCCTGGTGGACGACACCTTCCGCATCAAGTGTGGTACGTGGCGCCTCAGCGAGCTGGGGCCGCCTGTGGGTCGCGGCTGGCAGCAGCGACCTGGTCTCTGGGCGCGCTGCTGGCTGTAGATCGTTTGGAGGCCCTGTGACGGCAGTTCTGGGGAGGGAAGGAGGGGGGACCCCTTGTAGAACCTCACGGCTGTCCCCTCCACTCTCCAAGGGAGTGTCGACTTCGGCCCAGAAATCACATCCTCTGACAAGAGCCTGAAGGTGCTGCTCAACACTGAGGACAAGGTGAGGGTGTGGGTGCTTGTGGGGGTCCCTGGGGCTCTGCTCCCATGTGGCTGAGGGCACCCACCCTGGGGGCAGGCCGAGTCCGCAGGACAGAGGGCCCCCACCGGTTAGGAGCATACCCTACGGCCCGAAGCAGGTTTGACACCGAAGGTTTGCTGGCAGCTCTGCTCTGCTCTCACTGTTGCTGGACCCGCTGAGTGCGCTGCCTGTGCCACCACTCTGTCGCTGAGGCGGGGTCGGGGAATGAGGCACGGCTCCATGCGCTAAGCTCTGGCCATCCGGCTCCCCTCGCAGGTGTTCAGTGAGATCCGCAACGAGCACTTCTCCAATGTCTTTGGCTTCCTAAGCCAGAAGGCCCGCAACCTGCAGGCGCAGTATGACGTGAGGCTCGGAGCCCGGCCCTCTGCTCTGGTTCTTCAGCAGCGTCCTCCCCGAGGCTGCTGCCCCCAGCCACCCCTCTGACACTGCCACAGGGTCCCTGACATGTCTCCTGGATCAGTGGGAACCGAGGGTGGGAAGTGGGTGCTCCTGTATGAGGGCTGGGACAGGTGACCTTAGGGGGACTTTCACACAGCGCCGAAGAGGCATGGACATCAAGCAGATGAAGAACTTCGTGTCCCAGGAGCTGAAGGGACTGAAACAGGAACACCGCCTGCTGAGTCTGCGTAGGTCTCTGCTGGGAGGGGCTGGGAGGGGAGAACGGAGGGGCAGAGGCCTTCTGATCCGGGAAGGAGACTGCTATGCATCTGCCGGATGCTGCTCTCCTCTAGTGCAGAGCGGGAAGCGCTTCTGCATTTCACCTTTAGGTCTTTACTCTTCTGGACAGTAAAGGAATATCCTGGAACCAGGAGCACGTCAGCAGGCTTTCCATCCTCTCTGCAGATATTGGAGCCTGTGAATCCATCATGAAGAAGAAAACCAAGCAGGACTTCCAGGAACTCATCAAGACCGAGCACGGTGACTCCTGGCCGGGCCTGGCTGTGCTTGCTTCTGCCTCCGGCTCCCATCCCCTCCCGCCCTGAAAAGATGCTCTCTGGCTTTTTCCAGGAGCACTGGTTCCTGTTAGAAGTCTGGGGGCCCCTTAACCCAGGATTGGGGAGGAGATGGGGAGAGAAACGCCTGTTAGCATATGTGGCCGCAGCTGCGCTGCTCCCCCGTAACAGCCTGTCCTCTGATTACCCACAGCCCTGCTGGAGGGCTTTGGTGTCCGCCAGAGCACCAGCTACATTGAAGAGCACATCGACCGGCAGGTGGGCCGAGGCACCGGGTCTGGCGTTTCCAGTGGGCGGGTCCCCCATGCAAGGAAGGGGAGGACGTGTACTACAAACTTGAACTCTCCTTGGCTCTCTCTTCCTATGTAGGTGTCACCTATAGAAAGCCTTCGCCTCATGTGCCTCCTGTCCATCACCGAGAACGGTGAGCCTGGGGATCACGGATCCCAGGCCCACGCTGTGCCAGAGGGAGAGGGGAACAGACATCCTAGCAGACAGGATGTTTCCCTACAATTTTGAGGGTCCTCTCCTCTGTAAAATTCAAGCAGTTTTGTTTGGAGTGAAACATCTCCAGGCCATGGGGTCAGTTAGCGTCCTCACCCTAACAAGGATGAGGTCTGGCCGCCAGCCCTGGACAAAGGCTGTCGCACCTGGGGACTGCACAGGCGCAGAGCCGGGTACACCTCTGTCCTTGCCCCAGCTGCTCTGCTGCCTTCCACCGGCTTCTGGGAGAGAGGCGGCCCAGGGACAAGTGCCAGCCAGCCAGCTCAGAACGTTTCCAAATGCCCGGATTCTCCAGCCTGTGACGGCAACTAGTTCATGTTGCTGAAGGTGTCCAGCTGGGGAATATTCTTTCAGGACGCTCTCTGCCCAGAGCAGGGGTCTGCGTGTTGCGAGGCCCCTCTGTTGTGGTCTGTAGTTGGAGGCCCATTTGTTCTTACTTCAGTGGGGGCTGCATCTGAGACTGGCCTTGGAGCCAGGTGACCCCTCCCTGTCCCTCTGCAGCTTGGGTTGTGCCCAGCAGATCTGGCCCACAGCCAGGGAGAGACCAGGGAAGCCCCGCCCCTCCTCTCCTCCTGCTTCTGCACATCCCCCCCACCATCCCCATCCCCCTGCTAGGGTTAGCACTCAGTTCAGTGTGCCTCAGTGTCCAGAGCTTCAGGGCGCTTCCTTGCCTCACCAATGCAGGCTTTCTCTTCCAGTAAGCCAGCTTCAAGTGAAGGGTCAGTTTAGAATCAACTGCAGGGAGCAAGTTGATTTATACCATTTACTGAAATCCTTCCTCCTAGTTAGGGTTTTCTCGTGGGGAGGAGGGCTGGCTTGCTGGCTGGCTGGCTGGTTTGCTTGTATGTTTTAGGATACCTTGGCTGGCTCACAAGCCTGTGTTGTCTTCCTCCCCCTCAGGTTTGATCCCCAAAGATTACCGATCCCTGAAAACACAGTATCTACAGGTACGGCCAGGAGAACTTGGTGGAGGGGGGCACTGGGCATTTCTGAAAGAGGCAAAAGAAGACACAGCCCTGATCCTGTCCCCATCCTGTCTCCCTCTGGGCGGTTCTCAGGATAGTAACTTTCCAGCAAGGAGACTCCACCCACTGCCAGGTGCACCCTCTCCCCAGTTCTCGGGGGAGGCTGCCAATGCTGGGAGATGCAACAGTTCAGCTGTTGGGCCAGGTGCTAAGTTCTTGCCCCAACTGCCCCTCACTCTAGCACATTGGGGGACATTGATAACTGCCTCCCTTCCAGGTCTTTCTCTCAAGCCTCATCTCATCTGGGAGGTCCCCCACCATCCTTCTATCAGTAACTTTCTCTGGTCCTTAATAGTACACGTTGCTTTTCTTCTTCTGGGTTTGATGTTTGGCTATCTCTGATAAGAAAACATCTCTTGCAAACAAGCATGAGCTCCTCAAGGCACAGATGGCATAGTCCCCCCCTGCCCCCGCCGTCCCCTCCATGTCACCCAGCAGGGCTAGACCCCTAGAGGGTGCCCAGTAGAGACTGCGTTTCCTTCAGAGCTATGGCCCCGAGCACCTGCTGACCTTCTCCAATCTGCGGCGAGCCGGTCTCCTCACCGAGCAGGCCCCTGGGGACACCCTGACAGCTGTGGAGAGTAGAGTGAGCAAGCTGGTGACCGACAAGGCTGCAGGTGGGCAGGGAGCACCGGAGAGCCCTTCCCCTCCCGTCTGTGAGCAGACCACCCAGGGCAGAGGGAAGGAGCCCAGGGGAGGAGGGAAGGCGCTGAACGAGAACGCGGTTCCCGCTGTCATTGCCAACCAAGCCCTTAAAACACAGCCCCTCACGAAAGCGATCCTGGTCTTATTTTATGGAGGAAACCGTGAAAGAGGTTAAGAGGCTTGTCTAAGACCCCTCTGTTACTCAGTCACATTGGAACCTGGGTCCGTTCGACCCTATGGCCCATACATGTAACCAGTAAACCGGGGTCACCCTGTAGGCTGAGTTTTGTAGGGAGCTGGCCCCCGTAGGAGGAGGAAGACAGGCGCAGGTAGGGGGACTGCTGAGTGTGCTGCTCAGTCCCAGGCAGCTGTGGGTGGGTCGCTGGGACGTGGGACAGGCCCTGCTGTTGGAGAAGAGGTGGGCCTGTCACCTCCAGAATGACATGGCCTGTGGCAGTGCCATGAGGAGCCCGCAGACTTGGTAAAACCCAGCACAGGTTTCTTACCCAGGGAAGATCACTGATGCCTTCAGCTCTCTGGCCAAGAGGAGCAACTTCCGTGCCATCAGCAAGAAGCTGAATCTGGTACGTGTGGCAGGGACAGATGGGGGAGGCCAGGGTTCTTGTCCTCGGAGGGGGGGGCCTCGGATGCACAGAAACCCTTCTGTTTTGTTTATATCAAGATCCTGTCTTTGCTAGCTTTGTTTACTAATGAGGCAAGAGATGCAGATTCATGCAGTTAGTAAACGTGGAACAAGTGCCTGAAAAGCCAGAGAACAGGCTAAGTGCCACTGTAGTGACAGATGGACCCCGTGTCCCCAAGGGGCCTGTAGAGGGGACCCTTCCCTGCAAGGAGCATGGGAACTCAATCAGGAGAGCCAGCCGGCACCGACCGGGAGCTGGAACCTTTATGGAGTCTTTTCTTTGCAGGCCACGGCTGCTTCTCCCTTTAATTGAAGTAAGAACCACTCTTAGGGACCTGACATCCTGTAAATGACTGCAGACTGGACTGTCACTTGCCTCATGGCATCCCCTTTGTCCTCCAGATCCCACGTGTGGATGGCGAGTATGACCTGAAGGTGCCGCGCGACATGGCTTATGTGTTCAGTGGCGCTTATGTGCCTCTCAGCTGCCGGGTCATCGAGCAGGTGAGAGCCAGTGCCCCTTGCTCCCGTGCGTGTCCCGCCCTCTGCTCTCTCCAGTCTCCATCCTGTCGCAGGTTGTGACTGCGCAGTGACTAGCAGGGATGGTGATCATTGGGCCTTGGCCATCTTCCTTCCTTACACCCGGCCCTGTCTTAACCTGAAAGCGGCTCCCGTGCCTTCCCTTCCCAGGTGCTGGAGCGGCGGAGCTGGCAGGGCCTGGACGAGGTGCTGCGACTGCTGAACTGCAGCGAGCTGGCCTTCACAGGTGGGGGGGCGGGGCGAGGTGCTAGCTGCGCCGCTGGGGCTCCTGTGCCAGCGAAGAGCTGACTCCAGTCCGCCCTCCACAGATGTGACCAAGGAAGACAATGCCTCCAGCGAGTCCCTGCGCCTCATCCTGGTTGTGTTCCTGGGTGGCTGTACTTTCTCTGAGATCTCAGCCCTGCGGTTCCTGGGTAGAGAGAAAGGTAAGAGAACCAGACGGTGACAACTGGCCTCCTTGGGTGGGCTCTGGGGGACAAAAGGCAGCGCTCAGGGAGGCCTCTCGGCTCCTGTCTGGGTACCACAGGCGCGGCAGCGCTGCATCTCAGTCTGTGCTGCGGTGCTCCAGCCCAGCCCAGGCTGCAGAGGTGGAGGCGCTCTGTGCTGCCACCGCCGGTGGGGGTGGGGGTGGGGGCTCTGACCTGCTCGTACTCACGGGTGCTGGTGCTTTTGGCTCCTCAGGGTACAGGTTCATTTTTCTGACGACAGCAGTCACCAACAGCGCTCGCCTCATGGAGGCCATGAGTGAGGTGAAGGCCTGAAGCTGTCCCTGGTTGCACTCCCCGCTGCGCTGCGAAGCGTCCCCCAAGCATGCTGCTAAGTGCCAGCTGGGGAACACGGAACTTGCTCGGGTGTTAGGGACCATGTCAGAGGAGAGGGCTCAGCTCCTGCCCCCAGGGTGCTTTTGTTTCCGATTTGTGATGTACAAGCCATGCTGATAAGCTATGGAGGAGGAGGATCTCCTGCTAAGTCCCGTTTGGGTATCATTGTAAATAAAGTCTCTACTTTGAAATGTAGCATTTAGTCCTGGAACAGCCCCCCCATCTCTGTCTGTGTGGGGCATCACTGGCTCTGCAGGCTGGACTCTTGTCGCCCCAGGCCTGCTCCAGCTCTTCCCAGAAACTTGCCGGTGCTGGCGTTTCCATAACGGGAGGAGGTGGATTTCGTAGATGGTCAGTCAGCACCCTTCCAGTTCTAAAGTTCTGACCCATTACACGGTAAAAAAATGTTTGTTGTTGTTTCAACCTAAGCAGCGTTTGGTTTCTTAGTATAGTGTCCCATTAGGGTGAGTTCAGGCATCAGCAGGTGGCACTTGGGCACAGTCACCAGGTGGGGGCCCTCCTCTCCATGCCCCTTCCCACATTCATGCTCTAAACCCCATCTGAGAGCAGCCTCTCAGCCCTCTGCTCACGTGATCTCTCCAATGACCAGTCTTTCCTTCTTGAAATTCTTGTACTCGTGTCCATGACCGTCCGTTTGTCCTCCCACAGTCTCCTGGGCTCCCCGCCTGCTGTCCCTGGTGTGGCATCTCCCTTCTCTGTCTCTCGTTGCCATCCCCTTCTGGGCCTCAAGCCACTGTCTCAGTGCTGAGCCCCACACCCGTACTCTGACCTGGCAAGGCCACGTCCGAAATAAGCTCCCAGCCCAACCCTCCTGTCCCCACCTCAAATCCCTAAGTCTGTCCCTCTGCCTGTAGTCCCTTGACATGGCCGTCATCCACCCATGTTTTGTCTCTGTAAAGAATTATATCCTGCACCCCAGATTTTTTCTTTTTATCTCCCACATTCATCTGGGCCTCTGCCCATTGTTTTGCAAGACTGACCCAGGTGCTCTGCCTCCTGTCTGTTCCCCAGCCCATGGTGCTGCTGCTTATGAAAAGAAAGAGCCAAACCTGTGGTATGGGATCATCAAAAGTATTCTTTGCACACGATGATGATGATGTCATATCCACCAAGGAAGATTCACACCTCAAGTATCTAGCGAGAATTTGGACAGTGCCGTGTCCAGCTACTCACTGGGGCTGAGTGAACACGCAGTTACAGTGTGTGGTGCCCACAGTCCTGAACACTGGCCGCAGCGTTATAGGATGTCCCTGTGAAAGGGTCCAGTAGTCACACATACATCGCACAGTGTTTTACATGCCGAGCACATGCTCACAGTGCCCCTGCAATTGTTCTGTGTCGTGGTTTAGCTTCAGAACTGCAGCATAAAGGACTTGATAGCGAGGTTGTCTTTTCTTTCTCTGCACCCTAACCATGCTGACCCTGGGAATGTGTCTGAAGTCCCAGATTTTTGAAGCTTTCCGAAAACCTCTCAAGTTAACCAGCAAAGAGTGCCACAAGATTTACAAGTAGTGCCCAAGGGCCACCGTATTAATGGGCAAATGTTCTGCATCCTGCTGACAAGTTAAAGGATGTTGAAAACACCATTTGGTCTTGAATGAGAAGCAAGCAAGCATTCTTTACTTTTCTTCATGGAAAAGGCAAAGGAGAGAATTTCCACAGGTAATGGTTGGCCAGTATCCATGGGGAAAATGTGCGGTTTCAGGTGTAATCCAGCAAGTACCATGTTTTGCCTAAGAAGCTTACAGAAAACAGTGCCCCCTCCTCCCCCCGGGGGGGTGTTGTTTTATGGTTCTTTGCCTGTCACCGGCAGGAATTGTGGCTCTCAATGCCAGAATTTGGTAAAAAGGAAAGGAATTATTTAATTAAAACTTATACAGGTTTAGAATAATAGCGGAATTCTGCTGTCAAATCTCACTCCCTTTAGAAACACAGATACGCCCACAAACACACAGCCCTGCCCTCACCCTTTGCCAGGTCGGGCCAGTCTCAGCAGACCAGCCAGAAGGACTGTCCAGAAGGAAAAAAATAGAAAGTCCGCAGCTCACTTCTCCCAGTTCCTCCGAGTTCCTCCCAGTAGCCCATGTTCGCCTGGGCAGGCCTCCCGCGGTTCCCAGCACCATCAGCTGTGTCCTGTTTGCAATCTCCAGTTCTTAATCCCAAACTACGTGGCACTGCCTCATGGCACACGAGTGTCCTTTCACCCCCTTTTCCCCTTGCATGGACCCACCAGGCCCTGCACTGTCTCCATCCCACTTGGCGGCCCACCATTTTGTTTAAATCCTAGCCTGGAACCTCCTCTGTTACCCCGTTTCTGACTTCTCCCACAATTGGCTACACCTGCTCCACTCCTGTAGTCTCTGCCAAGGTGGTCCGCGCAGGCGTGGCCCCATGGCCTGGAGCGAACCATCTCCAAACTCTAGCACTGTAACCTGGGTAGCTGCCTCCCAGGCATCACGGGTCAAAGCCATGCCCACCTAACCTGGCTCTGTAAAGGCACAGGTGTTAATATTAAAACTCTGGCCGAGGTACTGCATTACAAAACTAGCAAAGAGGTTTAAAAGGACAGTAGTAGAGCTGCTGAGGGTAACTGCACCCTACTCTGCTTGGTGTGGCTTCCTTGGTGAGGAGGGCAAATTAATAAATCTGTCTGGAAAGGGAGTGCTCAGTAGTTAAACTTGTAGCAATCAACCTACAAAACTGCACGATGCAAAGATTTATGTCTGAAAATATTTATGTGTAAAAATTACAATCTAAGTACCCATCAATAGCAAAATAGTTGAGTTATGAGATATCCACATGCCAGGCTATTATGCAACGTATTAGGCTACTATCACTGAAAAAAAAAAAACTGATTTATAATCATTCGGAATATAGCATACGTCCAGCAAGATGTTCGTAACAATTACATAAACCTGAGGAATTTTAAAGAAAACCAGGACCTGAGAGGCCCGGCTTACTGCGCTCCTCGCCCCTTGGCTTGGAATACAAACAACTCCTGGACGCGGCGGGGCCGGGGATCCGACGAGGGGCGGACTAGCGCTGTGGAGAGCGAGGTCTGCATTGGAGCGAGCAGAGCCAGTCGCACCTGGGTGTGGCCCAGCGCTTGCGTTTGAGCAGGCAGGACTCCACCCGGAGTTGCAGCTGAGGTGGGGCTCTGCGCTAGTCCACGCCCCGGGGGCGGGGCGAGGGTGGGTTCGAGAGAGCAACGGGACAGGAAGCCAATCGCAGGGCCGCTCTCCATCCCGGCTTGGTTTGAAATCCGGTGGCCGCCTAACGGCTCAAGCGGCTGCAATCTCGTGCGAGCTGTCCTGTGCTGGCCGTTGGTTGCTGCGCTCTGTTCCGTGTGGAGTAGGTCCTGGACTTTGACGTCCGGTCCCTGGGAGCGTTTGCCATGAGGAGAAGGTGCGGGTTGCGGGGGAGTTGAGGGGTGCGGGAGGGAGCGATGCCTGTCCCAGGTGCGGGGCGGTTCGGACTTCGAGAGGCGCCCCCCTCGGCCCGAGGCTAGGGTGTCACCTCAACCCGCGCCCTAGTGAGCCCCAGGCGCGACCGGGCCCCTGCCTACTCACCGCGCCCCTGCCCGCTCACTGCGCCCCGAAGGCGGGGGTGAGCGGCCGCACGGGTCGCGGGCCCCGGCGGGGCGGAGGCCAGGCGGGACGCGCAGCTTCCCCGTGACCTCCGGGGGCCCTTCAGCCCCGGAGGCCGGGGTGGGGCCGAGAGCAGGTAGCTCGTCGGCTGGGCGGGGAGGCGGGCCGGGTCCTCAGGGGGTCGCGTGGGCTGCGCCGGCGCACTGCGTTTCGGGTGCTGCTCTCCGAGTCCTGAGTCTTAGGGTCCGCGTGTCTCGTTTGTCTTTATCGTTGTCTCCCATGTAGCTGGGCTGCAGTTTTAAAATTTAACGGAACTGGAGAGAGCGAGCTTGGTTTCCTTGAAGGTTACGCGACTCCGTTTAAGGAGTTTTTTCTCGGTCGTGTTAACCACTGAGACTGTGCTGGGGGGACTGCCCGACTTGAATCGCGCCCGTATTTCGTCGCGCTGTCGCTTACTAGCCTTGTGATGGGGGTGGGGGGGGCAAGATGTTGGATGTGCGTTTTCTCACCTGTAGAGTGAAAAGTACGCAAGGCAGTTCTGTGTTGAGCGACATAGCCGCTCCGAGTGGGACGCAGAGCCCAGGCCCGTCCGGCGCTGGCGCGGCTCCAAGGCCTCCACCGCCCCCAGCACAGCGGCCGCTGCGGGACTCGGCAGGCCGGGTGGGGGCCGGTCTTCCTTTGGGCTCGTTCCCAGCGATGACTCCTGTGCGAGTGCACTCATCCTCTTGCTCTCCTGGACACGGCTGACGTCCCTCTTCGCCGCACCATGCCCCTCCCGCGTCCCTACTCCCTCAGTAGCAGGGACACTGCCGGCAGGACTCCTGGAGTGGGTGGCGGTCCCTTCCCACTCTTTTCTCTGTCTTCCCACAAAGGGGCCTGGGAGGGCCCCCGCGTCTTAAAAGGCCTGAGCCCCACCACACTCGGATTTGCCCACTGCACTGTGCTGGTGGTGGCGGCAGTGTGTGGACAGTGACCAGGGCTGCTTGTCCCCAAGAGACCTCGAACAACTTGTGTCTCACCAGGGGCAAGAGGGGTTTGACCCCCTACCGGACCTGCTTCCACTCCAGGCCTCAGCTGCCCCTTTCCTCACATGTGGCACCACTAACAAGGAAGGAGTCTTGCCCACTCCCAGCCCTGCTCCTCCCCATGTAGCTGTGGGGTCCTGTACAAATCTCCGTCCTTTCCTGTTGGGTTGTTTGTTTTTTATTGGAAGGATGGGAGAATGACAGAGGTTCATACTTGGGATTACAACCCCTGCTTTTTAAGGCAACCTTTTATAATGGGCTATGTTCCAGCTTGTGCACAAAGGGCATTAGTGACTGGGGAAAGCCTGAGCTGTGTTGGAATATCCTATAAAAAGTGTTCTGTTGGTCTCCAGGTGAGTCTCCTCCTGTGGATTCCTGTGAGGGGGAATCAGGATTTTCCCTGTAGGTCCAGTATCGGAATGGTTTAGATCTAAGTACATTCCACCCTTCTGGAAAAAAGCATATGTGGGCATCCTTGGTTTCAAGGAAATCTTGCCTTATCGGGTGAATTGGGGCAGATTTGACGAGTAAAAATATATATTGCCCCATAGCGTTCCCTAGTTGAAAAGGAACAGGTTCTGCTTTAAAAATGGACATTGGTTGATTAGCTCTCCCTACCATTTGTGCAGAAGTTTTACTCCAAGGGAGAGGGCAACTTACCTGGGGAGGGTGAAGAACAGATGCAGTAGCCCCAGTGTCTACAAGGGCCTCAGTCATTTACCCTTTTGTGGTGATTTCAGTTCTTTCTACAGTATTGGTAAGGAGAAGGGGACATGACCTCTCCTAGCCCTGTGAGCAACCCCAGGCCCGCTCTGGGATGGTTTGTTTTTCTAAATTCTGTGTTAGTTTTCTGCTGTCCTGCTAAAGGTGTCCTGCTTTCTACAATAAAAGAGTTCCTCCTCTGTAAGAGTTTCCCAGCAAACATTTTAGTTATTCCCTTGCTTTGATCCCAGAAACCAGTGGGTACATTCATTGGAACAGGTCAGAATAGCTAAGATTATATGGTCTAACAGTGAACTTAGTTCCTGCAAGTACTTCACACAGTGTCTCGAAGGCAGGGGCTCACGCGGCGGCTTTCTCTCCTGCTCCCCAGTGAGGTGCTCGCGGAGGAGTCTGTTCTGTGTCTGCAGAAAGCCCTGATGAACCTTCGGGAAATATGGGAAGTCATTGGGATTCCTGAGGACCAGCGGCTACAAAGAACCGAGGTTGTGAAGAAGCACATCAAGGTGAGTGTGGAGCTGGCATCTCTGCAGTGAGATGCTTGCTCCCGTCGGAGGCAGTGTGTCAGAGTGCCACCGAGTCAGTGCCACGGGCTCTTCCTGCTTCCATGTCCTCACTTACAAACTGGACAGTATCAGGGTTTAGTGTTATTTGTGGGTTTGGGATTTTTTTCCTCACTGGCCCCAAACTTTGATGGGACTGACTTCTCTGCCATAGGACCTCCTGGACATGATGATCGCCGAAGAGGAGAGCCTGAAGGAAAGGCTCATCAAAAGCATAGCTAACTGTCAGAAGGAGCTGGCCACCCTGTGCAGGGAACTGCATGTTGAGCCATTTCAGGTACACAGGAGGGTGCTGGGCTCCTGCTCGGGTCTGAGGTCCACGGAGGACCTTTGCCTTGGGGCTATGGCAGAAGGTGTCTGTGTTGGGGTGCTGCTGGGTGCGAGAAGTTGGGGGCTATACAGCCCAGTCCTCTAGTCCCAGCAGTCCTCTCCACTTATGTGAGGAGCTGCCCTGCTTGAGCGGCGGAGTGGCCGGTGGGGACTGCCACGCTGGCATCCGGAACACACTTCCTCTAGCTGTCAGTCTGTGGGGCACAAAAAACGCTTTTTTAACTCTGAGGAAAGTTAGGCATAGATGATAACTGTGCCATTTTTTTCTTTGAAAGGAAATGAAAAGAGCTACTTAGGAAGCTAAAGTATCTAGTGATAGAAGGGAAAGTTACTGCAAACCCTGCCTTTGTGGGCTGCTTCTTATCCAAAAGCTATACCCCAGTGAGTCAGCCAGAGTTGCCACTTGAGAAGAAATGTCTCCAAAGCTTGGGCATCAGAGCACGGCCAGGTCTGCAGTGTGGAGCGGCTGCTGTGTTGTGCCCCGGCATGGGTCAGGCTGGAATGAGGATGCCAGCAAGCAGGCAACCAGCAGGAACAGATAGGGCCCCGAACATCCCTGGTTAGAACCAGTAGAAACGATGCTGGGCTCATAAAAATTAAGACATCCGGGGAGCTTGTGAGGGTGATGAGAACAGTTGTGAGTGCAGGGACAGGATAGGCCGTGATGGCTTCTGTGGTCCCTGTAAGTTCTCGGGTCCCTCTCCCTGTCACAGGAAGAGCTCACAGCCTGCTCTCTGCATGGAGTCAGCCTAGGAGGGGAGAAGGCCTTTACAGGGTCAAGGATAACTCATCTGTGATGGCCAAGGGCAGTCGTGCAGACTGTGCCGTCCGTGCCATTGATTGTGGACAGTTTCTGTAGTCTTTTTTTTTTTTTTTAAATGTCCACTATGGAACAGGGTGAGAAGTTAGGCATGCACTGGTACACCTCCCTTAAATACACAGCGGTTCTTAGTTCCCTAGTGCTGAGTCCAATTTATAGGATCAGTAACTCCCCCTTTGTCAGCCAGAAGTAGTGCAAGAAGTGCTACCCTGACTGCTGTTGGTTAGGGGACATTCCTAGGACCACTGGGGGAGCATTAGTCCTGAGCTCAGAGCACTGGCCTCCTGCAGCAGAGCCCGGTGCCTTTCCTCTGCAGAGACCTCCCTGGGGGGCCTCTTCATGCCCTGTTCTGTTGTGCAGGAGTTGGCTAATTTGGAAGTTTAACTAAAAGTCTGTCCTTTTAGCCCTCTTTTGTCATCTTACTCTTCCTTCGAGGAAGTCTTGGGACCCTGTAACAATGGTACATCCCCTGTGGTCTTGCACAGGAGGAAGGAGAGCCAACCATCCTGCAGCTGGAAAAGGACTTGCGGACTCAGGTGGAACTCATGCGGAAACAGAAAAAGGAGAGAAAACGTGAACTGAAGCTGCTTCAAGAACAAGATCAAGAACTGTGTGAAGTTCTCTGCGTGCCGCACTATGACATTGACGGGGACGTGGTTCCCAGCATGGAGGAGCTGAGCCAGTTCAGGCAGCACTTGGCCGCTCTGAGGGGGACGAAGGTGCTCTGCCTGCCCTGCGCTTCTCAAGGTCGGTCTGGCTTCCTGTGTGGACCCTACAGCCATTTTGTTTTACAGGCATCTCGGCGTGAGGAGTTTGTCAACCTGAAGAGACAAATCATACTGTGTATGGAAGAACTGGACCACACCCCAGACACAAGCTTCGAAAGAGATGTGGTGTGTGAAGATGAAGATGCCTTTTGTTTGTCTTTGGAGAATATCGAAACACTACAGAAGTTGCTACAGCAGGTGATGTCTACTCAGAATATGGCCTGGGGCCCCGTCTCCACGGGGGGCCAGCAATTTGAGAAAAATGACACTTTTTCCCCTATAGTCTTACGTAGGAGCCAGTGCACTGATAGGTTAAGAGACTGAGGGAAGATAACCATAGTATTATAAGATAAACACCTTGATTTTTTAACAAAAAAAACTTAATTTATGTGTAGCTCTAAGAATAGGAAACTGAAATTATTGATGAAATAGTTGAATTGAGAAAAACCTTTTAATTCCAAATTTGAATTGTAACTCCTGGGGCCTGAGGTCAGCACAGTGACAGCCTGACAGCATGTGCTCAGCAGTCACAAACACACCTCGGCACCGTCCTCTGAAAGTGCTCGCCCTGCACGGGGGTCTGCGGATCTCCTGGGGGGAGGCCAGAGGGTGAGCCTCCATGCTGCTGCCTTTGCTGTAACCGCCGTCTGTCCTCGCTGCAGCTGGAAATGCAAAAGTCACAAAATGAAGCAGTGTGTGAGGGGCTGC
Organism: Anoura caudifer; assembly: GCA_004027475.1. Classification (NCBI taxonomy): domain Eukaryota; kingdom Metazoa; phylum Chordata; class Mammalia; order Chiroptera; family Phyllostomidae; genus Anoura; species Anoura caudifer. The sequence continues at coordinate 31,074 of PVKU01010067.1, read as the reverse complement.
GTGCTCAGATCCAGGAGCTCTGGGACAGGCTGCAGATACCAGCAGAAGAGAGAGAACCTCTGGCCATGGTTATGACTGGGTCGAAGGCCAAGGTCAAGAAAGCGGTAGGAAACCCAAAGGGTGCTGGGTCAGCAGTCTCTATGGGCATTTCTGTGTCCACTCTCATGTCTTTACCATTTTCTTCCTCGAGCCTATTGGAAAGCGAGCACCTCATCTCTTCTCCTTCATGTCCACTTCTTAGGTTTCTGCCTCCTATGATAGCATTGTTGTAAGGAGTGTCGACTTACCTCTGTGGTTTTGTGCTGTAATTTTGTTAAAAAGGGAAAATTTTGCCCTGGCTGGTGTGGTTCAGTGGATTGAGTGCTGGCCTGAGAACAGAAAATGTATAGGTTTGATTCCCAGTCAGGGCACATGCCTGGGTTTCAAGCCAGGTGCCCAGTAGGGGGCATATAAGAGGCAACTGATCAATGTATTTTTCACACACCAAAGGTTCTCTCCCACCTCCCTGTCCCTCTATCTAAAAAGAAGTAAAATCTTTTAAAAGGGGGCGGCGGGGGGGGGGGGGAGTTTTTGCAAAGCACTGTGAATGTAAAATATAATAAGCACCTTTAACAGATACTGTGTTTTTCAGCTGCAGTCAGAAGTGGATCGCTTGGAAGAACTGAAAAAGCAAAACATGAAGACAGTGATCGACGCGATACGAGTGGAGCTGGCTAAGTACTGGGACCAATGCTTTTACAGCCAGGAGCAGAGACAAGCTTTTGCTGTTTACTCTGATGGTTAGTGCAGAAGCTATGGTCTTTACGTGGCTCTCACTTGTAAAAAAGCACAAACTTTCACCAGGAGGAAGCCCTTCCTGGGCTGAGCAGATATAACTACCTTTTTTTTTTTTTTTTTTTTAAACATTTTATTTATTTATTTTTAGACAGGGGGAGGGAAGGAGAGAGGGAGAGAAACATCAGTGTGTGGTTGCCTCTCACGTGCTTCCCACTGGGGACCTGGCCTGCAACCCACGAGTTTGCCCTGACTAGGAATTCAACTGGTGACCCTTTGGTTTGCAGGCCAGTGCTCCATCCACCGAGCCACACCAGCCAGGGCATAACTACTGCCTTAAGCCACTCAGGCTACATTGCCATTCCTGCGTAAATGGGCATTTGCAAATGCTGCTGGGACCTAAGGGGTGTCTTGATTTCCGGAGCAGTGTATCGCTGTAGCCTGTGGTTGTGAAGCCCAAGTTTATCGGGTGCTTACTCCCTCTCTGCCAGGTGCAATGTCAAACTCTTAACAATATTATCTCCGTCTCCATGTCAGGAGATGAGCACACAGGGGTGCATCCATGTTGAGCAACTTGAACCAAAGGCACAGCAGGAAAAGGCCAGGGCTCACCTTTGAACCCCCAGAGTGTGACCCCAGACCCCACAGAATTCTAGTCTGACCTGAACTGAATGTAAAGATGAGACTTTCTGCTAACTCCCAAATTTGCGGTGTTTTCTGTGACTCAGCCCTCTGCTGGGCAGGGTGGGAAGGAGGAATATGAAAGAAACCTAAGATGAGGCTAGAGGATACAGAGGTTGGAGAACCTTAGGCCACACCCTGGGCCCGTCCTCCCCAGCCCCTCCCGGCTGATGCAGACGAGCCCAGCTCTCACTCCCCTCCATATGTGCGTGCTCACTGTGTGCCATCTCACCACAGTGCAGAGGAATCTCTCTTCATTTTAGGGGGCGAGGGGTTAGTATTGTAAGTTAAGGTAGGAAACACTAGAAGAGTTTTTAAAAATAGTGGGCCTGTGTCTTGCAGAAGACTACACAGAGACTCTGCTGCAGCTCCATGATGCCGAGATTGTGCGGTTAAAAAACTACTACGAGCTTCACAAAGAACTCTTCGAAGGTGTGCGCAAGTGGGAAGAGAGCTGGAGGCTCTTCTTAGACTTTGAGGTACGGCCCTCGTTTTCCTGTTTTCCTTAAGAGGATGATGAAGCCTTAGGAAAGCACGTCCTGCACAGAGTCCAAGTCCAGTGTCCTCTGCTCTTTACTGGGTTTCCGACACCCTGTCTTCGTTAGTGAGTCTCTGATCACTGCCCACCTGTCTGTGTTTGTGAGGCTCGTGTACAGGAGCATGTGAGAGAGAAACCCCAAACAGATGGCTTAAATGAGGGAGGTGTTTCTGGCACAAAGGCAGTGCAGAGGCCGGCAGCGCAGGGCAGGTGTGGCCACTCCACAGTCGGTGGGGTCCCAGACTTGTCCATCTCAAGGCTCCCCCACCTCGCAGGGGTGGGCCTTATCCTCAGGACCAGGGCGGCCCCAGAGCTCCCTCTCTAGCATTGCAGTCAGCATGGTGGAGGAGGGGACACAGAGGGCCCTGTCCCTGCAGCCCCCCAAGGCCCTTCCCAGGCTGTCGCCCCAGCATCTCTGCTCCTGTGCCTCACCGGCCTCTGGCAGGGCTGGGGGTATCACTGACACAGAGGAACTTGGGTTCTCTAAGTGAGGAGGGAGAGGAGGATGGGTGTTGGGCCAGGTGATTAACATTCTCTACCATTCCAGTTTTTGCTGTTTTCTTAACGTGCCTGGTGTTGGGCCACCTTTGTTTGCTCAGTTCCTTTTCTTCTGGTCCACACAGCACAGGCAGGTTCCCCCAGAGCACTGTAGAGCCTGGGGCTGGGAGCGGCATCGCAGACACAGAATTGAAGCCACCCAGTCTCAGGTTCCGGCTGGCCCTGTTATAGCCTGAAGGGTCCTTCAGGGAATCCCGGGTCCGGGTCCCCCACATTACAGGTGGAAACCAAGACTCAGAAGTGGAGCGAACTGTGTGAGACCTCACAGCTGTTTAAGAGCAGGTGCCCCGTCCTCAGTCACTCCTCACTCCTGCCTGAAAGCAAGGAGGAGTAAATGTCACTAAAGAGCCAAATAAATGCCCCTCGTTGACGTGCCTGTACCTAAGGGAACAGAGGAGATGGACCGCCACCCCTGCAGTTACTGTTCCCAGGCCTCACCAGCTGGGCAGGCTGGGAGGGAAATGGAATTTCTTTACAAGCTTTGCCCCCAAATCGTCATGATTTGTTTTGTATTTTTCTGACTACCTGCCCTTAATTTTAAGTGTATATACCTAGTTTATTGTAAATTATACGCATATATTATTGTTGCCATATACTGTATACATGCTAGAACAACAAAAAATGTAAGTTAAAAAGAAGAGATGTGGTTCCATGGAGCAGACTGACAGCTGTCAGAGGGAGGGGGACTGGATGGAAGAAGGGGAAGGGGCCAGCCAGAGAACACACACGCAGGACCACAGACACAGGCCGCAGTGCGGGAGGGCCGGAGGGGTTGGGGCTGGGAGGAGGGGGGCAAAGGGTCGGGGACTGGGACATCTGCAGTCATGTCAATGGTAAAAGTAAAGGGCCCTGGCTGGTGTAGCTCAGTGGATTGAGTGCGGGCCTGCAAACCAAAGGATCGCCGTTCGATTCCCAGTCAGAGCACATGCCTGGGTTGCAGGCCAGTTCCTAGCAGGGGACACATGAGAGGCAACCACACATTGATATTTCTGTCCCTCTCTCCTTCCCTTCCCCTCTAAAGATAAAATAAATAAATATTTAAAAATAATAATAAAAGTAAAGGGAAAAAAGAAAAGTTAAAAAGAAGTCTAACATTATGTTTTTCACTTGTCCATTTTGAGAGGGTTCATTCAATGAAAACCAGATGACCTATGACTTTTATCCTTGCACATTTCAGCTACGTTGACCTAATAGGCTGGGAGTGAGTGGGCAAGTAGGGGAGCCCACCAAACTCTGAGTGCAGGCCTTCCCCTCGTCCCCCCACATCACTCATTTCCTGTAGGTGACATTTCAAATCTTTTGACTTGCAAACCAAGGAAGGGGAACCAGTGACACTGTGTGTTAAATATTTTTTTAAAGATTTTATTTATTTCTAAGAGGAGAAGGAAAGGAGAAAGAGAGGGAGGGAAACATCAATGTGTGGTTGCCTCTCACGCATCCCCCACTGGGGACCTGGCCTGCAACCCAGGCAGGTGCTCTGACTGGGAATGGAACCAGTGACCCTTTAGTTTGCAGCCCATGCTCAATCTACTGAGCTACACCAGCCAGGCGTGTGTTAAATATTGAAGCCTGTCTTCCCTTTTAGGTGACAAAGGTAACACTCGTTTCCCTGCTGCCCAGCAGACGTGCCCACAACCAATGCCCCTGCCTTAGGACCCACCCCCTGCTGAGAGGGAGTAGGGCCACTGAGCTGGGAGTCTCCCTAGGGGTGCACCCTGCACCTCCAGCAGTCCCAGCAGAGTGCCTGGTCTGAGGGCCTGCCCCCGGGGCGGGGCGGGGCGCCCAGTCTGACTAAAGTGTATTTTCACAGAGAAAAGCGTCAGATCCAAGTCGGTTCACAAACCGTGGAGGAAATCTTCTAAAAGAGGAAAAGCAACGAGCCAGGCTCCAAAAAACACTCCCTAAGGTAATACTGCTGTTAAGAGTCTTGGTGCTCGGCTACCAAATGCTTCACTTTTGTGTGTTTGCTTTGAGTCATTTGCCCCAAACTGTCTCCTCTTCCAACAGTTAGGCAAGGATGATAAGGAATACTGGGCCTTCCCAGCATAAGCAACTGAATGTCAAGGTGCATTAGTTTTCTAGGGCAGCCATAATGTGCCCCAGTCCAGACAGCCTAAACCACAGAACTCCCCGCCTCAGAATTCTGGCAGCTGAAAGTCAGCTCAAGGTCTGGGCAGCGCTGGTCACTTCCTAGGCCTGTGGGTGGCTGTCTTTGTGTGTCTCCACTTGGCCTTCCCTCTATGTGTCTGTGGCCAATTTTCTCTTCTCATGAAGCTCCCACCTGTCCTGTTGCTTCAGGATCCACCCTGATGGCCTCATTCTAACTGAACTGCTTTTGTGTTCAGTCACTTCCTGAGAAGGGAGGTTAGGGCCTCAACATGTGAGCAGGTGGCTGGGGAGGTGGGGGGCACCATTCAGCCTAGAACACATGACAACCTCTTTAGCAGGTTCTGTGGGTTTAAGTGCTTTTCTCTCTGTTTTTTTAAAATCCCCAATTGAGGATGTGTTGATTTCAGAGAGGAAGGGGGAGAGAAACACCCATTGGTTGCCTCCCATACATGCCCAGACTGGGGACTGAACCCACAATGTAGGTTGTGCCCTGACTAGGGATTGAACCTGCAGCCTTTTGGTGTATGGGATGATGGTCCAATCAGTTGAGCCACCCGGCCAGGGCCAGTACTATTCTCTATGTTAATAATAGCATTTATTGAACTAACAGCCTGAAACTTTTTTTTTAAGGATTATTTATTTTTAGAGAGAGGGGAATGAGAAAGAGGGAGAGAAATATCAATGTGTGGTTGTCTCTCACGCGCCCCCACACTGGGGACCTGGCCCGCAACCCAGGCATATGCCCTGACTGGGAATCAAACCTGCAATCCTCTGTTTTGCAGCCTGCGTTCAATCCACTGAGCTACACCAGCCAGGGCCAGCCAGAAACTATTTGAAAGTGCTTTCTATTTGTACAGTTGAGGAAACTGAGGCATGGAGAACTTAGGTAGCTTGCCCAACTTCTCACAGCTAGTAGGTAGATTCCAGGCAGGAACCCATACAGTGCTGCTCTGGCCCACAGCACTTCTGGAAGGCTCCTGCTCCTCGAGCTTCAACACCGAGACCGCAGGGGCCATGCTGGTCCTCACCCTCCCCACTTTCATGTGCACTGTGAACACACTGTCCCTCATCTTTGACTTCTGCTACTGTGACCTTTCCCCCAGTGGGTCCAGCCTAATGATGCTCTGGGGGAGGAAAAACCAATTTGGGGGAGGGGATCATTTCTTTTGGGCTTCACACCAAAGGTGTGAGGTAGGTAGTGTGTTCTTGTGTTTGGTCTCAGCTGGAAGAGGAACTGAAGGCCCAGATTGAAATGTGGGAACAGGAGCATTCGAAGGCATTTGTGGTAAATGGACAGAAGTTCATGGAGTATGTGGCCGAACAGTGGGAGATGTACCGCTTAGAGAAGGAGCGCGCCAAGCAGGAAAGGGTGAGCGGGCCCAGTCTGGGAAGAGGGAAAGGTGGTCCCTTGGGCAGCCCAGACCCTGCCGGTGCCCATGGAACAGACTTGGCGCCAGGTTTCTGCCCCCACTCCCGACCCGCTCCCTTCCTGGCTGTGTCAGTGCCACTTCTGACTCTCACGCAGCAACTGAAGAACAAGAAGCAGACAGAGACGGAGATGCTGTATGGCAGCGCGCCCCGAACACCCAACAAGCGGCGAGGGCTGACGCCCTCCACACCGGGGAAAGTGCGCAAGGTAAGCGAGAGGCTCTGGGGGCCTGTCCTGATGGGGCTGGTGGGGGCCTGGGCTCACGGCTGTCTCGTATCTTCTGCCCTGCGGAGATGGGACAGGGTTTTCCTAGACTTTTCAGTGGAGTCCATTTGAAAATGGAGCATTATTTTCCTTCTTCCTCTAGTTACACTTTATAACATGTGAAACATTTAAAAATCATCTGTACCATAACACAAGAGAACCACTGAGAATATTTGGTGTTTACTTGTGTTTTTTTTTTTAAGTTTATGGATTCAATTCCTTTTAAAAAAATGTTTTATTTGTTTTCTGAGAGAAGGAAGGGAGGGAGAAAGGAAGAGAAACACTGATGTGTGAGAGACATGTCTATCAGTTGCCTCACAGGCGCCCAGCAGGAGCCTGGCCCGCAGCCACACCTAAGATGACAATCTGCGTGTCCATGGGTGGTGCCCGACACGTGGCACTTCCGCACGCCTGCTCCTCTGCTCTGCTGGGTCTGAAGTAGTGTCTCATGGTTTTAGTTTGCATTTCTCTAGTCACTGACAAAGGGAGCATCTGCGTCTTTCTTACAAGGTTTACAGGAACGCTTTACGTTCTGGATGCTTTCCCAATAACCTGTGTGTCTGGAGCAGCCCCTCCCTTCACTCTTCATGGAGAGTGAAGGGCAGGAAGCTCTGCACTGTGATACAGGGACAGTGCTTCCAGTCTGCTTTCCACTCGCGCGTTCCTTCCTGTGCCTTGTAGGCAGTCCATCTGTGGCCTGAAGCTACATGGATAGTCTTCCTGTGTTGGATTTCCTAGTCTCTGTCTTATATTTGAATAGTCTTGCTATCCCATGTAAGGTTTTTGATCCACCTAGAGTTTTTAATGTAAAAAAAATGTTTACAGTTTGATTCTAGTATATAAAGTGCACACTGAACACATTTCACATGTGTGCATCTTAATGTGGCCACCATGGTGCAGACCGTGATCCACCCACTGCCAGTGCCCCTCCCCCAGCTCCTGGCAAGCACAGACTCGCAGTCACCGTTGAGTCATTGGCAGTGGCATTGTAGCATTTTATATACATAGACTCATACAGTATGGCATTTTTCATGGAGCACAGTTCTTGAGTGGTTCCCGCATGTTCCGTGTGTCAGTAGGTTGCTACTTCCTATTACTGAGCAGCATTGCATTACATGACGTCGCAATTTGCCTATACATTTGCCCAGCATGTATTATTGTGGCTTGGCTCTAGTGTGGGGCTATTACAGACAGAGCTGCTGTACACATGTGTGTATACGTACGTCTTTCTGCAGCCGTGCGTTCGTGCCTCTTGGGAGAGCTGTGGTGGCTCCTGGGCTGGGAGTCTCTCCAGCGCTAGAGACAGAACAGTCTGACCATTCTTTAGCTCCATGTGTCGTTTGTAGATATGCTTTGGGCCCTTCTGACGGGTCTCCTTACAGCTGTTAACATAAACGCATCTTCCGTCAACTGCTCTCCACACCGTTTCTTGGTGTGCGGGGCCAGGCTGCTGAGTGTGTCTCCTGAATGAATGATCTGTTCTCCTCCTCAGCTGAACACCACCATCATGTCCAATGCCACGGCTAACAGTAGCATCCGGCCTGCCTTTGGGGGGACAGTCTACCACTCTCCGGTGTCTCGACCTCCACCTTCTGGCAGCAAGGTCAGTAAGCTCTATGCATGGGCACATCCCCAGCGCTGCCCCAGCCTCTTTATCCAGGGCCCCGCCCCTGCTTCTCCCAGTTTCTGAGACCCCTGGATTCAGTTACCACTGAGATGCTGAGAGATGACTGACAGCTGGAAGCTGGTTCATCTAAAAAACCCAGCGACAGAGAAAGATGAAAGTGATCACGCCAAGCCCCACTAGTGTCGTGGGGAAGCCCCGGGATGGGACTGGGTGGCGGAAGAGGAGGGGCTGGCCCTTGGCTCAGTTCAAAGCCAGGGCTTCAGTTGCTGCTGACCAGGGCCTGCACGGGGCTCTGGGCCTGCTGCTGGATCACCAGACAGGCACTCATGTAAGGAGACCGGTGGGCAGTCTGCGCTAAAGGTGTTCAGTTGTTCAAGTATTTTGCGGATGATATTCAAGATCGGTGTTCTGCAAATCATTAAGTATTACATTTTCTTTTCACATCAGAAGTGCTAGGTAGGATTAGAAACACATGAATAGTAAGAAGATGGTGTCACTGTGTGTGGTCATTATAACACATTGACCCATCCTTTCTCTGCAGCCCATCCTCACTTCCACCTGTTCAGGGAAGAAAAAAAACCGTGCCCCCCTCCATGGAGCCGACAAGGAGAACGTGGAGCTCAACGGCAGCTTGCTGAGCGGTGGGTACCCCAGCTCAGCCCCCCTCCAGCGCAACTTCAGCATTAACTCTGTTGCCAGCACCTATTCTGAGTTTGCGGTAATTGACCTTTTCTGACATCTGCCAGTCTCTGGGAGCACACAGTTGGGGCAGTGGGTGTCTTCCCAGGGGCACCCAGGCTCTTAGCACAGTGTTTTGGGGGCTGAGAATCCCTTTCCTGCCTTGACCATGGCGTGGGGTGGGGCAGGTCCTGGGGCATGTGGAGGAGGGCAGCTGACAGCAGCCCTAGCTAAACATGAAGCTGGACCCTTCTGCTAAAGCAATACCAGTCCCTGGTTGTAGGAGGTGAGCCTTCTCATCACTGCCCTGCGCTCTCTTGGTGGAGTTCTTGGTAATTGTCTCAATTCTGTTCTTAGAAGGATCCGTCCCCCTCTGACAGTTCCACTGCTGGGCTTCAGGTCTGTGTGGCAACCCCTGCATGTCTCAGGTCCCCTTTTCCAAACCCGTCTCTCGTCTGCTGGCTTCACTCCCACCTGGGTGCAGGGCTGCACTGACCTGTCGTCTTTGGCTGCGCTGTCCCTCTTACAAAGGAGGCTGACTTCTGAGCCAGACTGCGTAAGTAACAGATGTCTGGCTCGAGTTCCTAATGTACTCAACTGCTGATTAACAAGAAAACGTGTTCAGACTTGAATTGGATTCTCAGCCCTACTAGAGTCAGGCAGAGTTTTTGTATAATTTTACAATAACTCACAACAGAAAACTTACACGATCCCTGGCAGTGACAGCAAAGGCCTCCCCTGTGCTGGAAAGCAGAGCGGCCCTGTCCCCAGGGAGGGGCCCCAGCTGTGTGCTGCTTCTAGTGAGGTTCTGGGCCTGCGTGACGGTTCCCCCTGGAGAGAGAGCCTCACTAACCCTTGGGGCTGAACGCCGCTTCCCGTCCTCTCAGAGCTAGCTGGTGCTCATTTCCTCGTCTTTGCCCGTTTTTGCCGTTTGAGCCGCTGAAGCATATATGAGGCTGTGGAAGAAAATCACTTTTCTAGGATGCTGCTCAGCTCCTGATATCCTGCTCCATATTTACCGACACCTAACTGCTGTGCTCTTTACCTACTTTGTGCTCTCTCTCCCCCAGTATCTTCCTGGTGAGAGGTGAGCTGCCAGGCACAGGCTAGGGTGCCAGCTCTCCTCACCGCAGGGACGCAGCATGGCCCCATTGTCCTGGGCTGCGGGCGCTCAGGGTGCACACTGAGCACCGGCATTAGCTTCCTAGTGCGGCACTTCCTCACATCATATGACTGGTGTGGCTCTAGCTGTGGTAGTGTGTGCATGTCGCTTTGGCTGCCTGATGGCTGCACTGAGGGTCCAGGTTTCTTTATTTTTGGCTTGCTCAGTCCAGCCCCATTTCATCCACCTGGAGCTTAAATGTTACCTACTTGCCTCCGTGGTTGCGCCTGAGGAGGCTCGTGTGGTTTTGGTGGCTGTGGGTGGCAGGCCCCACTAGGCAACACCGAAACCAGTGACTAACCTCTAACACCTGTCCTTCATGTGCTCATCCACGCTGTCTCTTGCCCTCTGTGCCACGTGCTCCAACATGAGCTCACGTCACCTGCAGGTACAAGGCCCTCAGCCCCAGGGACTGGTAGATACGTGGTCTGGCCCATCGTGTGCAAAGGGCTCAAAGACCAGGGTGTGTTGCCTGCCCCGCCCGATGATTGGCACTGCTGTGTGACCTGTGGGACTTCTCCCCGCAGGGCTCTGCAAAGCAGCCTGGCTGCGGAGAGGGCTTGAGGGCCTGTGTGCACATGCTTTGCCAGGGACTAACAGGATGGTGCCCAGCATGCCTCCCCTCTGTTCTTTGCACGGCCTGGGCCAGGCACCTCCGTGTCAGAGCAGCAGCCCTCAGGTGGCTGAGTGCTGCTACTCCATGCTTACAAGGGCAGGGTGTGCGCGGGAGGGGACAGTGCCGCTGACAGTGTGTTTTTTTCAACAGCGAGAACTTTCAAAGGCCTCCAGATCTGATGCTGCTTCTCGAATCCTCAATTCAACCAACCTGCAGTCCTAAGAAGCCCCGATCAGTCCACTAGCTGTGGCTGCTGTGCCTCAACTGGACCCAGCTGTGCCAGGGTGGCTTTCCTTTTCTCCACTTCAGGTGTGCCTGGGACCCTGGGTAGGTGCCCTTGCCCTGGGCCTGCCTTTCTCACATGCACAAGTGCATCCTAGGCTTAGCGGTCCTTAGACACTATGTTTTGGCTTGACACATTAGAAGTAGGCTCACAGCAGTAAGTACAGATTCAGCTCATGGACCTAACGTCCCCGTCCCCCCATCACTGCTCTGGCTGAAACACGATGGACAACACATGTTGTGTGATCACCATCGGGTGAGAAGACGGTGGCCTCCGCCTGGCCGTGGGACTGGCATGGGGCACGTGGTGCTTTTGGCATGTTCAGTGAGGAGCTGCCACCTGTTTGGTTTAGGGACTCTCAGCAGTGCCGCAGCACGGATGGCTCTGCCCTCACCTGGAGGCCTGTCCATAGCGCGCAAGGCAGCCCTTCTCCTGATGACAGTGTCCATGTGTCGGGTTGTGATGGCCTGACCTGCCAGAGGGTGGCGGGGAGACTGTTGGCTCCTTTGTGAACTGTGTACAGTCACTTTACACGGTGTGAACACACATGCTTGTCTGAACTCTAGTTCTTTAGTTTTCTGTGTCCAGCAACCCCCCCCCCCAATTACCCAGGCCCACTGTGCTTGCGTGTGGCAGCCAGGCTCAGAAGCTGTTGGGGAGACCTAGAACTTTGCATATGTCTGTTGGGGGGTGTTCCCAATGTATCGGAGATGGTGAGGCCCCTTCTGTAGCTACCCTACGGTCACTTGATCCTCCCGAAGCGCTGTTATTTATTCCAGCTCCGCCTGTGCTGCCGCCAGCACTACATGTTCCTGGCTGCCAGGGTGGCTTGTCTGCATGTGCGAGCCCTGCTGTTTTGCCCTGTGTACATGTCCTATCTTTTAAATATAAATATATTGTTAAGAATAAATTAAAATGTACTTACATTAAAAAACTGTAGTGTGTTACCTTCAAATTTTCCTGAGTAAGGTTTTGCTTTGGTCTGTAGAAGAGAAATTTCTGCTTGGGAGTGTGAATTTCTTACTGTGTTGTGCATGTGTAAATAAATGAAGATCACCTCTTTGTAGGACAAAAAGGGTTTTGGAGGGGGGAAAGGCATGATATATAAAGGGGTGAGTTACTACTAGGAAACTTGTGGTTTCACTCGTATTTGTCATGAATAGGACTAGGTTTTATAGGGTGAAACTGGTTTTATTTTAAAAGTATATAGAGTTTTTAATAATTTTTTAAAATACACATTTAAAAAACATTTCAATTATGTTTGACATGGAAAATCGTTACAGGTATACTGTACAACGGTGAGACATGTAATTCAGGAGGTGACCCCCTGGATAAGTGGAGCAGTGACATGATTTTATGAGGGGACTCCTGCATCAGCTCTAGAGGTGGACAGCATCTGCCCTGGCTGGTGTGGCTCAGTGGGTTGAACGCTGGCCTGGGAACCGAAAGGTCATCAGTTCAATTTCTGGTCAGGGCAGGTGCCTGGGTTTCGGGCCAGGTTCTCCAGTAGGAGGCGCATGAGAGGCAACCAATCTATGTTTCTCTTTTCCCATTCCCTCTCTAAAAATAAAAATCTTTTTAAAAAAAGTATCCAAAATTGGGAGGGAGGGAGCGAGGGGGTGGAAGAGGTGGGAGGTAAGGAAGGGAGGGGTAGACTAGATAAAAACGCTGTGACAGGGAGGGGCCCACGCAGGGCCTTTGGGAGGGGCCTGGCAATGGTGTTTCTCAAACCAGGTGGGAGCTTCACAGGTGTTACCTTTATAAATTTTCACTGCACACTCATTTCACGCCTTTGTCCACAGACATCAGCTCTTCTCTTTCTGCACTGCACACACATAGGTGTTCCAGGGCCCGCAGCTCACAGCCACTGCCTGGAGTTGCTTATTCACAAAGTACTCCACCCGGCAGGGCTGGTCCCAGCTGGTCGTGTCCCCGTGGCCCAGCTGTCCGTATTTACCTACAGTGAGACCAGACCTCGGCCACTGTCCCTCTGGCGCCTCTCCCCTCCAGGCAGGAAAACCAGCCCCTGTGCTAAGCCTGAGCCACCACTCTGCAGGGTCTGCTGGGACCTCAAGAGACCAGCCTGTGGGGCTGTCCACGGTGGCAGCCACCAGTCACTCCAGGCCAGCTGCCTCTCAGGCTCCCTGCTCCTAAGCCCAGACCTCACTGCAGGGATTTTTCCTTTCATCTTTTTCTCTACCCAGTGCCAGACCAAAAGGTGTTTCATAAATGCTAGCCAAAGATTCCCTTCAGACAAAGTTTTTCAGAAAGGCAGAGGGGACCTGAGTGTGCCTAGATTTGTTGTAGAGAAGGGGACGAACACAGCTCTCCGGGCCTGGCCCTCCCCCGTGTCAGTGTGTCAGCATGGCCCATCACCTGCCCTCCACCCCCAGGGCTTCCCTCCCCTGGGTGTTGTCGGCATCCCCAAAGTGAAGCCCTGACTTACCCCAGCCCCAGGTGTACAGCTCCCCGGCTCCTGTAACCGAGAGGACCGGAAGGGGCTGTCATCACGGCTGTCTGACAAGGCGGCTGCCTTGCTTGGCTGGCCATAGCCAGGGCCAGCACGCTGCAAGCCGTGAAGTTTTCTTGGCAGAGCACATCAGCTCCCCCCACCCTTGGACAACTGTCCAACCACATTTGCGGTCGCAGTGGACCCAGACTGGAAAAGGTCACCTCCCCATATGCCACCTGCACCTCACAGCTATTGAGTTCAGGGGTCTTAGCAGCTGGACGGGACAGGCCCTGCTGTTGGAGGAGGAGGCCGGCCAGGACACATTGTGCCACACGGGCCCACCTCCAGAAAGACCCTTTGGGGCCTCAGGGGCCCCGAGACACTCACGGGGAGGTTGGGACTCTGTTTCTGAGCGAGACAGCTACTCAGCATATGTCCAAGAGGCCTGCAATAGCAGTGTTCTAGGGGACCATGCCCTTTTCTGCAGCCACCAGCTTGGTGGGCAGACCGACATCCTGCTCCCTCCTGCACCAGCCCGCCCAGCCCCACTCACTCGTCACCACAGCTGTGTGCCGGGACCCACAGCTGGCCTTGACTGCGTCCGAGCCCAGGGGGAGGTCCAGTAGCGCTGGGAAGGGCTGCACGGCTATGAAGGGGGCAGGGGCTGCACCCTCAGCCCTGGCTGCTGCCGCCACTCCAGGACTACGCTTGCTCAGGCCTGTGGCTGCAGAGAAGCAGGAAGAGTGACAATGGTGGCCAGCACTCCCCGAGCTGCACACACTGACCAATGCAACTGCCCTATGAAGCACAGGCTTGCTCTCGAGCTCCTGAGCTGGTGCTCCCAACCTTCTGTCCCTAGGAAGTGCTGGGGTGGACTGGTTTGTGGGCATCAGCCTCACTGTGCTCCCTCCCAGAAGAGGCTCCTGTGCTGTGTCCTGGGGTCCCAAGGATGTCACATGAGCCTTCTAAGCACTGTAAGCTCACAGGCCAACCTATGGCCGGGAGTCAGGAATGACAGAAAAGTGTGAATGTCCAGAGTTGAGACTCACTCTCCTCCGTGACTGTCTCTCTGTCCTCTGCCAGGCTCCTGGTGGGCAGGGCCAGCTGCCCCGATTCATTCCAGCCCCAAGTATAAATGTCCCCAGTCTCTGAAAGGGACATGAAGGAAGCCCATTAAACAGGATGTGACCCTCTCTGCCTCCTAAGCCCCTTGCATGTCTCCAAATTGCCCTACACCCCACCACCATCCTGGGCAACTAAGGCCAGCCCTATGCAAGTCAGTGCTGAGGGAACAGAGTGCCGCCCGGGGCCCCCAGCAGCATCCTTGTCTCAACAGGTTCCTTCTCCCTAAAGTGCCTTTCGGTCACCTTTGTCTTTAAAGGAAGTCTCCTGCTGGACCTTCCTCTTTTTCCCTTTGTCGCTCAACTGCGCCCTCCTGCTCCCACCACACACATGCACACACTTCAGAAGTGTGTCCCTGAAGTCCTTCCGTGGTCCCCACTCAAATCCCCTGAGCCCACTTCTGCAGCTCCCACCCCCCACCGCCATGAGTCCCGTGGAAGCCTCTTCCTGAAGCCCCCAATGATCTTGACCTCACTGCATGAATCTGCGGGTGGAGCAACGGCTGCGACGCTGAAGATTCACTAAAGGCAGCAGCTGATCATCACTGAGTGTTTTCACCTGCGCCGGCATCGCAAGCACCGCTCACATGAAACCACTGTGCACAGAGCTCCGGTCTCGTTCACAAGGAAACCTGAGGTGCAGAGCTGACGGGCTCAGCCCAAGCTCACAACGGGCAGGATGCTGACCCGAACCTGGAAGTCCAGTTTGGAGCCCCTGGGCCCCACCAAGACACCAAACTGAAGGCTTCAAATTCCTCCTGGACCCTGAGTGCGGGGCTCACTACTGAGCTGTCTCCAGCATCCCCTCTATTCCCCGGAGCCCCGTCGTTCTGGACTGAGCCTGTCTGCCAAGGGCGCAGGAGCATTTGATGGGATGGGGGAGGAGGCAGTTTCCCCCGAGATGGAAGCACTAGACAGAGGCCCAGGTGCAGATCCTTGAGAGTCCTCCACTCCGAGCCCTGGAACCATGGGCACCTGGGCAGCCTGCCAGGCGCACAATTCAAAGTGATGCTCCCCACTCTGGTCCCAGGTTCCCCACCAGGAGGACGCACACTCGCCACCTTCACACTCCCTGTGGGCATGAGTGCCCATCGTGTGCTGCACATCATGGCCATCTAGACCCCTACAGCTGTTCCCTCCACTCTCCCTGGCCTGGCTGCCCCTCAGCCCTTCATTCTTGCTCAGCAGGTGTTTGGAAACACACAGCTGCAACCCGAGGCATGTAGTAAGACCAGTAACAAGAACGGTCCAAGAGTGAGTGGCTGCCGGTGGTAGCAGAGGGGCTCAGTACCAGAGGCTGTCAGGGGTCACGAATGACTGCTGTGGAACGAGCTCCAAAGGAGGCCTGGCTGTGCCCCCCACACTCACCCCCAGAACTGGAAGAAGAGGAAGGTGTGGAGTCTCCAAGACTCAAGCTGCTTTGCAGAAACATCAGCCACTCACCGCTCACACACACGGAGTGCCAGCCACCGGCAGCCACCTCAGCCATGGGCAGCCCCTGCAGTGCCTCCAACAGCCGGGGCTCCGGCTCTGCCTCCAGAGTCCCGTGGCCCAGCTGTCCATGCCTGAGCAAGGGAACCCCTGGTCAGCTCCAGTCAAATCAGGGGGTGTTGCTGTCCCTCCTTCCGTGGTCACACTCACCTGCCCCCGCCCCAGGAGTACACCTGGCCAGCCTCAACCAGCAGCAATGCATGCTCGGTGCCCAGCTCCAGCCGACGCGCCCGCAGCTCCGGGGCCAGAGGCCGGTAGAGGGGCGGCAGCGGGCTCACGTAGGCGCGGGCGTCGGGCAGCAGGGGCAGCGGCCCAGCCCGGGTACTGTCGCCCGCTCCATCTTCCCGCTGGGCCTCCGGCACCATGGTCTGGGCCCAGAGGGGCTCCCCGCACAGCGCCGAGCCGGGCGCCCAGGCCTGCAGCTCAGTCCCAGGCTCAGGTCCCCGCCCGTCGCGCAGCACCACGAGGAGCGTCTCGGAGGCCCACGCGTCTCGGCAGCCCTCCGCCGAACCACAGACCGATCCGGACAGCTGCACCTGGCCTGCACCTGCGGGAGTGGGGAGCCAGCTGAGCAGGAGGCGGGGACAAGTGGGGTAGGTGCCAGAAGGGATGGGGCCAGGGCACTCACGGCTCAAGAACACGGTGTAGCTCCAGCTGGCGCTCACACCGCAGACCTCTGCGTCTGCGCCCGGCGCGCGCAGCGGCTCGGGGCTGTGCACCTGCCGCTCACGGCTGGAGCCCAGCGCCTGCCCGAAGCCGCAGAAACCGAAGCCGAACCAGGACCCTCGACGCTCCTCGGCCATGGCCTCGCAGCGCCCTCTGCCGGCCGCCAGCCGACACCGCAGGCCTCACCTGTAAGATGGGGAAGTCCCAGTCTCTGAACCAGAGAGAGCCCGGCGATATCCTTCCACAACGTTCGCTGAGCGGGAGCCTGGGCTAAAGTCCTACCAGATTTTGGAGAATTCGGAACTGTCTGGAGTGGGGCAATTTCCCTGTCCTCCTTTTTGACTCAAGCAAGCTCAACGCCCCACAAAGTGGGCACATCATCCCATGTAATGTTGAGAACTACAATTGTCGCCATTTGACAGAGTAACCGTTACACAATCACAGCTCGGGGCAGAGGGCGGAACCCCAGGGAGACAGTAACGGGTTATCACGAGCTCCAAGGTTCCCCTTTGCTTCTGCAGCTAGCAGGGCCTTGGGTCCTTAGCTAATTCACTTAAACTCTCTGCGCTCAATTCAGTTTCCTCAGTTTTAGACAGATGAAAGTAGGGGAGGGAGAAAGGTCGGTCGGAAGGCCTGTGCCTCGGGTTGGGCGCCCATTGGCTGCCGCAGCCGCCCGGGGCCAATCGCCCGCGAGGGTGGCGGCTACGTCATTGGGGCAGGCGGCCGCAAGGCGAGGCTCACCGCAGTACCAGCGGTCCACGTAGCGGCCGGTCCAGTCCAGGTTCTGTTGAGCCGGTGCCAAGGCGGACGCTGTGCCACTGCCACCCCGGGTGCTCGTGTACGAACTTCCGGCGGGCGTGGGCCCGCGGAAGAGGTGGATCAGAGGCTTCCCGCCCCCGCGGGGCTCGGACGAGATGCACGTGGAACACTCCCCGGAGAGTCGAGACAAAGCGGCGGCGAGCAGCCACCCCACACACCCGAAAAGCACCCCGCCACTCTGCTACCCCACCGGAAGCAGCTTCGGAAGCCCTCCCTCCCATTGGCTCGAAACCTGCCGTCCATCTCTTCGAGCCAATGAGTTGCAGAAGCTGGCTCAGCCCGCCTCCCAGCGGAAGTGGGAGGTGGGGACACCCCAAGCTTGGCTTCCACGCCGCTTAAGTAACGGGAGCCGGGCTGGTGACACACCCACCCCACTCGCAGCACTGGGAGTGGTCACTGAAACTCTCAAAATACTGAAGAGCCAGCACCTAGCAGTATGTACCCTAAACCTGTTCGTTTTTTTGATTAGCTTTCTAGGCTCAACTCCTGAGCAGCGACTCAGTGCCTGGGGCGCCGAGTCCGTGGGATTCCTTACTAGAGGCGGCACCACTGCGCGCCAGCCCCCAGCTCCTGCTCCAAGGGCTGACCCACGGCCAGCCTTCCTCCAGGCCACGGACAGGGCACACATCTGAGTTCCACACACTTTTATTAGAGGGTCAAGGCAGTCCTGCTACAGACTTACGTGGCGCTCACTGCTGGTGAGACTGCTGGATGTGCCCCTCCCCTGCCTGGGGCTGAGTGAGGAGGGCCTAGCCCTCCGCGGCTGGCTGTCCACACAGCAGTACAGGAAAAGTCCTGTGGCGTGAGGCTGCAGGCAGGGCTGTGGTGAGCGTGGCCTTGACTCGGGACACACAACATGGAAGGGCAGCTGAGGAGCGAAGCCAGAGCGCCCGGCAGCCCACCCCCACCCCCACAAAGCTGCATGTCCTCGTTCCCTTGCTGTGACGCGCAATGTGCATGAGACAGCCCTTCACTCTCCATCCTGGTTGGGCTTGATGAGCCCATATTCTACCGCTTTCCCTAGGCAAGCCACAGCCGCCCTCGTGACAGGGCCCTCCTTGCCCTTGGCCAGCATCAGCAGGATCTCCAGCACTTCGCTCTCCATCAGGGTGCTGGCAGACTCTCGAGAGGCCTCCACCATGTTCAGTACCACCACGGTGCCCCGGTGCTGCAGCTCCTGGTTGGGGCTGAGAAGCAGAGCCTGCAGGATCTCCAGCCAGTGTGTGGTCTGCAGGAAACGGGGCGGTGTGAACACACAGCCACGGGCTGGACGCTGGCAGGGGCCACACTGACCTGCCCTGGAAATACCCCACCAATGGCTACCCTGCTGGGGGATCCTGGCCCACCACCCCTCCCCTGCAGAGAAGAGGCACTGACCACTTGAGGGATGCGGCTACACAGAGAGGGCCGCATAGAGGTGAGCATAGCCAGGCCCCCGGCGGCCGCCCGCCGCAGCAGCTCATCGTCCTCCCCACTGTACAGCACCAGCAGCTTCAGCCGGTCATTGCCCTCGGCTTCAAAGAGGTCCTGCACCTGCGGCCGGACAACGGAGCCCGAGTCAGCCACGGTGAGGCACACCCTGCATGCTGGCCCACACGACAGCCCATACCAACCCTCACCTCCTTGCTCATGGCCAAGTTACACATGCACTCGGTGGCTGCCCGGCGGATCATCTCGTGGTCCTCAAACATGTAGCCCTCAATCATGGGCACCGCCTTCTCCTTCAGGATCTTCTGCCTGCGGAGCCGGTGCAGGGGCACCATCAGAGCCTCCACCACTGGTCCCCACACAGTCCAGCCCTGGGCAATGTCCACAGGCCCACCCGCACCAGGGGTGAACAGCACTGGTTTCCCGCCTTCCAGCCGGGCCCAGGAGGTGACGTGGGACCATGGGACATGCTCTGAACTAGGGGTTAGGAGACGAGGGTGGTGTGATGGCGATGCTAAACCTACCATCTGAGCTCTTATCTGACCCAGCTCACACACCATCTGCCTTCACGCAGCCCCCTGGCCCCCTGGCCCAGCTGAAGGCACAGGTGTGATTATCATGACTGTTCTGCAGCAGAGGCGGCCAAGGCTATGGAATGTGTCATGCCACCACAGTAACGATCAGTAACAGCTGCTAATATGTACTGATTGGGCACATCACTGGGAGCTGGGCACCTTCATACTAAGTGCTTTTACGTGTTTAAATTTTCTCATTTAATTCTCCTCGCCACAAATCCACTTCACAGAAGGGAAAACTGAGGCATGGCATGATTAATTAACTTGCTCGAGGTCACATACGGGTAACCAGAGAGGCCAGGATTCAAACCCTGGCAGTCTGACTCCAAGGCTGCACTGCTGTGGCCGAGGGCCTTGTCCTCACGGGACCATCCCCTCAGCTGTGTGACGCAGAGGGATCTAGAACAGGACAATGAGCAAAGAGTGCTCTCCAGACTGTGAAGTACTTCATGGAGCAGAATCTAAACTTCAATGCCCTGCCTGGGCTCCCACCCCAGGCACCTTACCGGAGCCTCTCACTGATCCCCGCCAGGTTCGTCAGAGCCATGAGCGCCTCAAAGTTCTGCAGGCCTGAGCGGTCGAGGTGCAGCAGGGAGACCAGGGGCCGGACCACCTCGTAGATCTGTGAAATACCACCCGTCAGGGTTACGCACCCTGGCCCCCACTGACCCTGTGGGTGGTGGTCCACCCCCAACAGAGGCTGCCCTCCCCATCCAGGGGCTCAGCAAAGCTGCCGCTGCCTGCGGGTCCCAAACAGGAGCCAGAGCCCTGGTCAGGGGCGCCAGGGCCGAGGAAGGGGGTGGAGGAGAGGCCAGGGCTGGGGCAGGGAGACAACACGCACCCGCTCACCAGGAAATGTCATCTCTGGGTTGGAAGTGATGGTGAGCTTTGCGAGGGCCTGGGCTGCCCTCGTCTGCCCCATGTTGGTGCCTTCCAGGGCCAGTGGCAGCAGGGCCTGCAGGGACAGGCCCTTTGATGAACGAGGTATGCCCGGGAGCAGCAGGCCCTGACTGTGCTGCCCTCACCATCCTCCTCTCCCCCCAGCCTGCAGACTGGGGGGCTCAGACCCTGCTCCCCTCTCCGAGGTCTCCCATTAAGCTACCCGAACACTTCCCAAAACACTATTAAAGGGCTAGACACTGGCTGTGCGGGGCTCTGGACTTTGGAGGGCAGAGACACAGAAAAGAGGAGAAGGCAGGACCCAAACAGGAGCCCGCCCTGGTCACCATCAATCAGGCAGCAGGAAGACAGCCTTCCTGGCCGCGAATGATGCTTTCTGTTCCACACCTATGCCAATCGCCAGCATGGCAGCCAGCAAGATGTGCTTCAGAGCCCAGGAAGGAGCCTGCAAACGGGCTCACCTTGCCCCCTCCCTGAGCCACCACAGTGCCGCGGTCCTCCACCTCTTCCACCAAAGCCAGGAAGACCCTGTGGGAAGAAGGCAGCGGCAGTGGGTGGACCCGGGGCTCCAGCTGGCAGCCAGTCCCCTCCTGGGCTCAGCAAAGGAAGGCAGTCACGCCGTGGCCCCTGCCCTGTGAGGCCCACAGCACCAGGACCTGCTCCCTTGGTGTAACACAGGCTCACCTGGACAGCAGCTCTCTGCAGGAGTTCGTCAGCACGGGGCTCTCGGTCTTCACCATGCATGTCATAGCTGACACCACGCCCGCGGCCAGCAGCTTCCTGACCCGAGCCCGCACGAAACTCGGCTTGTCCTGGGGAAGGAGGCAGCTCAGCTCACTAGACAGGGAAAGGGGACCCTCACACAGCACGAATCGATGCGCAGGGAAACAAAGGGATAGAAACCCATTTGGATGAAAGACCTGCCTGCTGTGGATGCCCCAGATCAACGGGTCCCAATGACGCAAGAGCCCCGACCCCTTACACAGCCACCTCACCTTGGGGTGCTGCTCAGGCACGTGCTGCTTGGCATACTTGGCCAGCTCCACCATCTTGGGGTCAGGCTCCTCGTAGTCGTAGCTGTTGGTGCAGTTCACCAGCGCTGAGGCCATGGCAAAGAGCACTGATCGCTCCTCCGACTGCAGGAGCAGAGGGCAGGCCAGGTGGCGCTGAAATCGATGTGACCCAGGCCTGGGCCCCCCAGTTCTGCCCTTGGCTGGACCACTTGAGCACTGGATGAGTCTGGGAACTCCCCCAGCCCCCAGGCTGGCTCCAGGCCTTAGGAGCTCACATGCCTGATGCCCTGACCCCTCCAGAGAGGTCATCCTTTCCAACACTGCTGCTGTGGGCCAGTGTGCCCATGCCACACAGTGTGGCCACTCAGGCTACCAGCCCTCCCTCCCTCCCTGGGGCCCGAGAGCTGTTGGCCAAGGTGTGCCGGGAGAGCCCAGTGGGCTCTGACCGGCTGCACAGCCTGTGGAGATACCCGGCTGAGCTGGAACAGAGCCTTCAGGGCAGCCTCGTCCTCCACAAATTCCTCCTTCACGTCTGCGTCAAAAGTGAGGTAGGCCAAGCCCTCCACTGCCCAGCGCCGTGTGCCTGCATCGATCTGGTCATTGCATAGCCATCTATTGGGCACAAGCAGGGTAGCAGGCAACGCTCAGACGGGGCAAGAAGGAGCAGGCCAGGGCCAAGCGGGGAACACCAGGGGCTTGATCCGCTCCAAACAGGGAAGCCATTCACAGGGTCTGCCTGGGGGAGGGCAGGGCAGCGAGGAGGCCCGTCCCTCCTGCGGACCCTACTCTCCTGAGGCCAAGCCAAGAGGCAGGGAGCCAGAGCAGCGCCAACAACTCACTTTCGACACTGCTTGGCCAGCTTGAGAGTGGAGCCCTCGGCAAACTGCTTCATGCTGAAGTCGGTCCCGCCAGCTGAGCCGAGTTTACAGAGTCCCTGGAAGAAGCAGCGAGGACGCACTGTGGCCACTGGGGACAAGGCAGAGCTGGGCCCTGTGCACCGGGTGTGGGCCCCTCCCTGGCACTCTTCCAGGCCACTGTCTGGAGCATTTGGTAGCAAAATGCAATATTGGGGTGGCCACATGACACAGGACCTAGTTAGAGACTGACTCATGGGCCACTGTGCTGTCCTGGGCCCCAACCCCTCCTGATCTGTCCTGGGATTTGCTGTTCCTTTCCATGTCAAACAACAAAAAGAGACTCTTTACAGGCGAAGCTAGGATGTGTACGGGGACAAGATAGGTGCCTCAGCCAAGGTCAAGATCCTTACGGGATGAAGCAGCCCAGGACTGAGTGCCCAGGGGGACAGTCTTCCCAAGGTGCATGGCGGCAGTAAGCTCAGGCAGGCCAGTTGGCTCCAAGCCCCCAGCTCTGGGTGCCGCCTGCAGGCCCTGCCTTTCCATGTGGCCCTTCTGACCACCCTGGCCCAGCGTGTCCTCCAAACTCATAGCCTTCTCCTGGAGCTTCTCCTAGCACCTCCAGGGGGCAGCGTGTGCACCCTGCATGCCCAGGTGTGCTCTCTGCATAGGGCCTCTCTCCCTGACTTGGCCCTGACAGGCCCTGGCCTCTGGCCTGGGTAAGGCCCTGCATACCCTATGTTCTCTCCTAGCCTGTGCAGGGTAGACACCAGCTGGCCCAGGAGCCCTGCCCACCAGCCTGCGCACCCAGCTCACCACCAGCGCCCGGATACGGATGCTGTCCTTCTCGCTGCGCTTGTACAGGTCCTTCAGCAGCGAGACGCCATTGGCCGTGATGAAGGAGGCCCGCTTGGCCTTGCCAGCTGCATGGATCAACGCCTCCACAGCCACCAGCTGCTCCTCCTCCCGCTCCGAGGCACACAGGGCGATCACGCTCTCCATGACGCCGGTCAGCTCCAGGGCCCGGTTGCCGGCATCCCACGGGCCCTGCAGGAGGCAGGACACCGTCTGGATGGCCCGCAGCTTCCCAGTCAGCCCATGGCCCTCAAACCAGCTCCTGAGGGGAACAGGGGGGTAGCTGTCACAGTGAGGCCAGCATAAAAGGACCCTCTGTCCCTCCCACTGGCCAGGCATGTGCACTCCCTGGGCAGGGATGGCAGGAAAAGTGGCTGAGGGGAAGATGAGGCATTTCTCTGGATTGCCGCGCCGATGCCCCTTCTCCAGGCTCCCCTTCCAAACCCCTGCCCCGCATGCTCCTTTCCGCACTCAGCTAGCTAGGACACCACCCTGCTCCTGTCACACCCTGTCATCGCTTTCTCCCAGCTGTGACCTCTGTAAGAGCAGGACTGTCACGCTGCACTGCTGTGACCAAAGAAAGGCGGCACGTGCCCAGTACAGAGCCTGGGCTGCATGCGGCACCACGGCGGATAGAGAAAGAGGGCCGCTGGGGGGTCACTGTGGATGAGGAGCCCTTCCCAAGGAGCTAGTGGCGCGGATGGGCTGACCACTTGCCTGATATAGTTCTCGCAGAGCCGATGGAAGTTCTCCCTCTCAGCATCACACTTGAGGTCGTCGAAGAGCTTGCTAAGGAGGGTGGAGGCGCTCATGCGGCTGTTTGCTGTCACCTTGAGCTCCCCGGGAGGCTCTTGCAGAGAGCCCCCGACCTCCAGGATCCTCTTCAAACCTGCAAAGGCAGCCTGTTGAGAAGCAGAACAAGCCCAGCCCTGACAGGCTAAGGGCAGGGGTTTCCAGGCGCCCGCGGGAAAGCAGGCCCATGCCAGGCAGGCCTCAGGGCGCAGACAGCGGCGGGCAGGGCCGGCTCAGAGTGTGGCCGACGGAGGACAGATACTCTGGGGGCTTCTCAGGTTCCTGGTGTTTGTAAAACTGAGGGGAAAGTAACACCCACACCTCACAGGATTACTGAGGTGACACAGGAAGGTACACACCCAACAGGTGTGCTCACACAGGGACTTTTGCCAGACTTTCCTTGTTTACCCTTTAGGGGAAAAGAGCCATGCAAATTCTGACATTACAGGTCACTATTTTTCCCCGAGTACAGAAGTGATACCCGCTCACCAAACACCTTCAGGTACGGAAAGCGGACCCAGCCTCCCAGTAACCTGCTCACAGGACTGCTCCATGTGCAGGCGCATGTACATGCCCCCACTGGGGGGTCTGACTCTCAGTGCCCTGAGGGCCAGCAGGGCCGCAGAGCACACCTCGGCGTGGACAAGCAGCCTGTACAGCCACCCACACAAGACGCAACATGTCCGCCCTGTCTCCTCCTGTTTCTAACACACTGTCCCCTACCTTGGTCAATGACCCAGAGGGTGAGGCTGTTGTTGGGGTCTTTAAAAGACTTCCGGGGCACCACTTTAATCAGGAGGGTCAGGGCATTGTCTCGGCCTTGGCCGGAGACCCCCACCTCGGTCAGCAGCTCCAAAAGGTTACTGATGAGGACCTTCAGCTCCCGGGCGGGATCTGGCAACAAGAAGACATCAGCAGGTTCCACAGTGACCCAGCCTTGTCTGACCTTTGAACTTCCCCAAGAAGCCAGAGAGGCACAGGGAGGGGTACCTTCACCCTGAGCTCTGGGCTGGGCTCCAGCTTCCCCTCAGCTTAGAATCTGGAATAAAATCCCATCACCAAACCATATTCCTGAAAACCCTGCACCTGCAAGCCTGGCCCTAAAGGCCTGGCTGGCTCAGCCCCTCCCGCCCGTCCCTGACGTTACCCCCCAGGGCCCCAGGCCTGCTTCCCCTCACCCAAGATGAGGGCGCCTTCTGTGCCTTGGAGGCCTTTCTTCACACCTTCCTTGAGGGCATCAAACATCACCTGCAGCAGGTGACAGGCAGCCAGCGACACGACCTGGTTTTCCACACCCAGGATGGAGACCAGCCACCGAGTTCCCAGCACGCTCAGCGTCGCCACTGTCTGGGAGGGAGACAGGAGGACAGCCTCTGGGTGGGCTTCTCTGAAAGCGGCCTAGGGTCAAGTCCCTGTCCCCCAGGTTCCAGCCAGCTCAGGCAGACGCAGGCATGGCTTTCCCCAGAGCAGCCAGGGCAGGCCTGCTCCTGCTAACGTGTCTGGACACCACCATCCACGCTGAGGGTCATCACAGTGCCAGGCCCTTCATATCTGGTCACGTCACTGTCCCGATGGCACAGATGCTGCAGGTGACACCACTGGCCACATCAAGTTGCCAGCGGGACTGTCAGGGAAGGACAGGTGCCCTGTTGTCTGCGGCAGGCTCGCCGTGAGCGCCCGGACAGGCAGTCAGTGACCAGGCCTCTCCGAGAACAGCTACAGAGGGTCACGCTGCTTAGAAGCCACCCCCCAAAGCCAGTGCTGGGGTGGCAGTGGGTGGCTTTGCCACTTCTTGGCCCTAGTTCATCCCAAATCACATGGGCCTTTTTCGAGCCACTTTAATTTTTCCTCCTGTTACATGTCTCCTTGTACTCTGCCTCAGATTCTTTTTGGAGTAAGATGAGAGGTGGATGCACGGACAGAGGGACAGACGGACGGACTGCAGCAGTACCTAGACCCTCCAGCCCACCTACCCGGGACTGGTGCTCGGAGCAGATGCCGACCAGCGTGCGCAGTGCCGCCAGCATCAGGTCGGTCTCGCCCGTGTCCAGCAGGCGCTGCAAGAGCTGGACCCCATTGTTTCGGAAGATCTTCTCGGCTCCAGCCTCCTCCCGGGCCAGCACCACCAGGTTCTGAGAAGCCTGCGTCAAAGGAAGTGCAGGATAACAGGGACACCCCTGACACAGGGCCAGGCAGGCAGAGGCCCTGGGCTCTGGCCCAATTGAGCGACCTCGCTGAGCTTCAGTGCCCTTCTTTGTAAGCAGAGGCAATAGCCTGCTCTCAGGGCTGATGGTTACAGTACGTGGGGTCCTGAGTCCCTGGAAGCCTGAGGGGCAGGGTGAGTGTCTCAGTCGCTTTTGTATACCCAGTGCCTGGCAGGTGGCCTGTCCAGCAGGTGCCCTGTGAACACTGGTTCCCTCTGCCTGGCTCACGCTTGGACTCCCAGCCCTGAGCTCCCGCCAAGGCTCTGTGGCCCCAGGTGCATGGCCTGAGCAGCGACATGCAGCAGACCAGGCCCACAGGGGCTTCTGGGGCCAATGCCAGCACATGGGCTGGGCACTGCAGCCAGGCAGCTCTACCGAGGCTCAGCTCTCACTCTGCCCAGGCCCCTCACCTTCTGCTTCTTCTCAGTGCCTTTCTCCTGCGGGTCCAACAGGATCTGGAACATCTGTTCCACCTTGGCATCCGTCGAAGACATGTACCGTACCTGTGAGAACCCAACAAACCCTGGAACAAATGCCTGCTTTGCCAGAGACCACACCCCTGTCTGTTCTCTCCAGCTGCTCCCAGGGCCTGGTGGCTGCCTTGGGGAGGAATGGCGAGCGTGTCTGGGTTCAGAGCCTGCACCAAGCTACCGTGAGCAGGAAGAGACTCGCCTGGCAGCTTCTCCCAAATTCCCTGTGGCTGTTTTCCTCTCTGAGCGACTTCCCGCTTGGACAGCAGGGGTGGCACCCATGCTGAAGACAGTGCCATTCAGGAGAGGCATCCTGTTAGCCAAGGGCTACCTGCTCCCATTGGTGCCATCTATGTTGTGGCAGCACTGACACTTCCTGCAAGGGGGCCAGCGGGTCATGAGGTAGCTGCCAACACTCCCCGTGGGACATGTATTCAAAAGTATTCTGAATGATCATGGTCATCCCAGACCCCCCCTCACCATGGGCCTGGGCGTGGATGGTAGCATAGGCCTCACGTGTGCTGCACCCCCTGCCCCTCCATGGCAGACATGACTACTCAGTCTCGGCACATTCTGTTGCCAGGCCCGGACGACCAGCTCCCTCATCCTTCCCACACAGGGCCCTAGGCAGACCCTGCTAGTCAAACAGCACTGGCACTAAGAGGAGCACAGTTTGCTTTCCCAGGTCTCAACCTCGCAGTAAGATATTTGCCATCATAGTACTTGCTTCCACCGTGTCAGCATTTTAACACCAAATTATCTGGTTAACTCAACTTTGGTTATAGTTCATGATGATGTTTAGACTCTTTCCACCTAAATTAATTCCTTTCCCCAGGGGTCACACTGTTATCATTTTGACACGTATCTTTCAAATTATTTTTCTTCACATTTACACACCCAAGTGTACGCAAACAAAAAATACAGTATTGTTTTGGGATGTGTATGTGAAGCAACGATTTAATGTAAATGTCATCACACTACACATCGTATTGTACATTTTGTTTTTCACTTAACAAGCGCCAGCCTTCCATGTCTGTGTTTGTGGATCTACCCACTCTCTGTAACTACAATGTGGGAGCCTGTAGCCAGGGATACCACCCAGCTCCTCAGCCATTCTCCCACTGCTGGGCATTTAGACGAACTCCAGTTCTTCATTAAGATAAACAGGGCAGACGTAAACACACACGCCTGCCTGTGATCACGAGCAAGACTTCTCTAGGGAGACACGTAAACATCCCAGATCACAGGGCATAGTCATTTACAACTTTCAGAGCTATGCTGAAATGCTCTCCCAATGAGCTGTACCACCTTAGACCTTCTGGCAGCCAGGAGTAGGCCCATGCCCCCTAATCTCACCACTCAAGTGTCTGCCTCCCTGCTTCCAGCAAAGTGGACAAACTTTCAAACAGACCACCACCGAAAAAACAGCACATTGCCGTTATTTCAGCTTGCTTTTCCCTCCCCCCTGGCACAGGGAACATCATTCTGTAAGCTCCTGTGCCATCGTCACCTCCTCTCTGCAGACCTGTGTTTATACCTCTGAACCAGATCCATTTACTGGTGTCCCTCTGCCACTAGTGAATGCCATGCTCTCTCTCAGCCACACACATACCTTCTCTTGAATCTGGCCACCGATGCTGCGCAGGGCCTCCTGGAAAACTTTGTTCTTGGGCTCCAGGCTCACACATCTCTGCAGGTCAAGGACAGCCTGGTCGAGGCGGCCCAACTTCTCCAGGGCTTGGCTCCGCCGGTAAAGTGCTTTGACATCCCCACCGTCCTTTTCAATGGCTGAGCACAAACGGGAGCTCTGTCAGCACCCTTGCGGCCACCGTCTCCAGGCAAGAGTAGGAAGGAAAGATCTTGAGGGCCAGAGGAAGGTGGGGGGACGGATGTGGGGCTCAGCACTTCAGCCTCGGAAAAGGTGAGGGCAGCTGCAGAAAAGGAAATGCCCGAGGAAGTGGGAAAGAAGGCAGGTGTGTTTCGGGGGAAGGAGGAGAATGTGATGGTGCAGTAGTCCCAGAATCCTTGCCCAACACAAAAGCCCCACAGCTCCACACGGGGCACATTCCCTACCTTTGGACGCTTCGGCTTCTGCTTTGTTGTAATCTTCCTGTAAAAGGAAAAACAGGAGCCTGGCTGACTGTTTAGCTCCTTTTTAGGACACTAACTGGGCAGCAGAATTGGTCTCCAGAATCACCTGGTCCCCTACTACCTGGAGGCCCAAGACATCCCACAGGTGTGTGCGGCCTGAGATGTTGAAAGTACTGCCAGGGGCCCCTCAGTGGCGAGATGGGCAAACCAGAGCCAACAGGGCAGGGGCAGGGGGCTCCCTCACCAGCTTGAGGTGGCAGGCGGCCAGGTTCCGGTGCAAGATGGCCTGGTCCTCAGCCGTGGCGCCCAGCCCCAGGGCCTGGGTGTAGGCCGTCAGGGCGCCCTCGTAGTCCCCGCATTTGAACAGCTCGTTGCCATCCTTCCGCAGCTGCTCCACCGAGCTGGCCTGTGGAGGGAAGCAGTGGAAACGCGGAGATGGGCTCAGAGCAGAGCCGGGAGCTGGGGGTCCGGGATGAGCCTCATGTTGGACCAGGACTGAGGGAGGAGGCTGGGGATGGTCCGAGCAGGTGCGAAGTGGTGATAGGGCCAGGGGCGGGGAGGTAGGTACGCACCTCGGGGATGGTGGGCTGGGGTTAGGGGGGCGGTCCCTGAACCACTCACAGTCATCGCGGAGGTGGCGTCCCAGGCGCGCTCCGGCAAAATCTCCGAGGGGGGCTGAATCCAAGCTCCGGAATCCGCGGTCGGCCGCCCCGCCCCAGGGCTGCGTCCGAGGCGGCGCAGGAGGGGGCGGGGCCAAAGCGTGCATACGTCAGGGAGGGGCGGGGCGCCCAGCCGGGCCCGCAGGCGCAGAGAAGCCCCAAGCGTGCCTTGCCTATTCCCAACGAGACTTGCAGGGGGCGCGTGGCCGAAGACCCTCAGCGGCCGACGTCCGGACCGCGGCAGGAGTGCGGGAAGTCCGCCATCACCAGGACTGCGAACAGCAGTCTGCAAGAAGCCCAAGGCTGGGAGCGGGTCGGGTCTCTGTGGGGGAGGGGGCAGTATCAGCATGCTGGCCCCCGCTAGTGCAGCCTGTGGGTAACAGAGCCCGAGAGAGTCCCAAGAAAGCTCACATCCCCTCCCCGGTTAAATGCAGAATCTGTAAGCACAAATTCAGGGGGCCCACAGATAGGCTTACACCATCCATGGAAAGACTCAGGATTGCAAACGCCAACTATAATGTGTGTAATCCACAAAGTACCAAGTTTTGTCTTGACCCTTACCCCAACAACACATGCATGCCTCCCTTTTACCCGCTTTCACAGCTCCCTGAACTTTTCCTTCACTGAACTGTTTGTAATCACGTATTGGCTTTTTTGTTTGAAGTCTCTCTCCACAAGTGTGTAAGCTACAAGCCTCCCACCCCGGAATTTAGGAACAGAGCCCCCCCACCCCACCCCCCCAATCCGGGAACTCCTTGGCAGTGTTCCCATGGCTTCCCGGCTGGATTTCTCACCTGAGCATGGGCTGAGGCTGAAGAGCAGACAGGTTGAGCTGGTGTGGGCCTCAAATTTAGCCGGTGCACCAGCCTGCAGGTGGCAGCAGGAGGCTTCCTCCGGAGGATCAGCGAGCTAAGGACAGAAGAAACCAGGGTAGTAGTGGCCATCCGCATGGCATCCTGAGTGGTTTGGCAAATGAGGGTGCTGAGCCAATACTGAAAGAAGCAAGGGGGCTGGAGACAGGCAGGAATGGACTGCCCACACCCTACTGCGCACATTTGGGAGAGTGAAAGGAATCAATCGTATAGAAGGGCAGGCTCCTTTCCTCCCAACCAACTTCCCAGAAGAGCCCAGGTTTTACTGAGAGAGTAGGGGACCTGAAAGGGGGAGGTGGGTAGGGAGGAGACTGCTGTACCTGGGAGAGAAGTAGATGGGCAAGGGTCATCCAGCTGAAGAGCAGCAGCAGCCCCATGGGGAGCCTCCTCTGGAAGCCCATGAGAGGTTACCGCCACCTTTGCCCTGGTCCTAGGTACCCCAGCATCCCTCACTGAGAATTCTGGTCATTCCATTTCAAACCCCAGAGGCCTCAGTCCAAGCGTTTGGAACTTCCCTCCCTAACCTCTGCATCAGGCAACCACCAGGACTAGCTGAGAACCAAAGGTGAGTCCTCTCACCGACTTTCCCCGAGTCCTCATCTGCCCCAGCTGCCAGCCAAAGCACTAAAGCTACCTGTCTGGGGTTTACTTAGCAACTAGCTGATCCTATGTCACAGGGAAAGACTTCACCCTGCACAGTAGGTGCCAGGGGGCTGAAGCAGGAACACTATGGCATCCTGGGGTTGCCAAGAAAGAAACACAACATTTGCCCCAGCCCCTGAGAGCAAAGAAGTCGATTCCTGCAGAAACATCGCTGATGCTTGGGAGGCTAAATCTGAAACTACACAGCACAGCTCCCAGCATAGACTCCAGTTTGCAGAAGGTCTGGGCCCAAAAGTGAAGGTGCCCTGTCTTTGGCAACTAGGCCCCTCCCTGCAGGGAGAATTATTTTTCAAGCACTTTGAGAATTTTCAGAGCATTGACAGGTTGGAGATTTTCTTTTTTTTTTCTTTTTTTTTTAAATTAAATTTTATTTTAATTGTTGTTCTTATACAGTCTTCTGTTTTCTACTCCCATCCCGTCCCTCCGCCCC
>PVKU01010066.1:0-55645 GCA_004027475.1 Anoura caudifer | reverse complement strand
GCAAATTAAAACTGATAATGGCCCTGGATACCTACCCATTCTACTCAGGTTTTTCTTCAGTGTTGGAATATCCGACATAAAACAGGAATACCTTACAATCCAACAGGTCAGGCAATTGTAGAATGGGCTCATCATACTTTAAAAAATCTTCTTAAAAAACAGAAAAAGGGGGAGTCATGAGTCCTTCCCTCCAAATTTGATTATGTTAGCCATGTTTACATACAATTTTCTAAAATGTGATGAATCACTTTGCACTCTGAGAACAGTTTCAGAAGAAAGAGCCAAAGTCATCTTATCCTCAGGTTTTATGTAGAGATTCGCTGGTAGATGGCTCTCGGCAGGGCCCTGTAGGTCTCTTAACTTGGGGAAGAGGGTATGTGTGTGTTTCCATCCTTACCGGTCCTGTCTGGCTGCCAGCCAAAAGAGTAAAGCCTTATCTTGAGCAGAACAGACACCAAGCTCTGCTACCTGGAGCTGAGAACCAGTCGACTGACAGACCAGATGGCCCAGCTGACCCTGAACAACCAGAAGGAAAACGGACACCCACACCATCACTCACCGGCCTGGGTCGGCCGACGGAGGAGGGTGGGGCCTGCCCCAGTGACAGGGCTGAGGCTCAAGCGCCTCCTGCAGAGGACAAAACCCCCCCAGTAACCCATAACGTTCCCTTGAGGCGTGTCCCCACCACATGGGGGGACAGCAAGGCTCTTAACGCTTGAGCAAAGGCCTTACCGAACAAAAAGTGTTCCAGACCCTCCACAATAATCATACAACGGATGAACCCTAAACACTTGTTCAATGGGCTGAATTTATGGGTTTGGGTCATGGTAGCCCTTGGATGCCCCTTTGTCTTAATCCGTATTTGTGCTTTATGATGTATATGGAGGTGGTTTTCTTGAGATCACATTCGGGAACAGCAAATAGTAGGTTTCACAGGTTTAACAGCTACAATTGCATTTACAAACGAAAAAGGGGGAGACTAGATGTTGGGAACCGCCCTGCCTGGTTTCAGAGGCTGTAACCCCCATGGCTAGGGCTGAGTGAGAAACCTTGGGACCATAAGCCACTGAGGAGACAAAGCTTATGTCCCTGGCAGGGGTGCCACCTCTGCCCCCTGTTACTTCACCCTGTCTGGCCCCCAGCACATGATCAGTTAGCCAATGACGGGTAAGATTCCTCAAGGGAGGGACGACCTAAGGCAGACACAGTCATGAAGGGCCCCCAGGGAAGGACTTGAACAAAATGAATTTGTTTCCCCAAAGTTTTAGGGCCCTTTAGGACCCTGACTCAAAATAGGCCCTCAGAGTTCTTTGGATGTTATCTATTTGATCATTACTGCCTGACAGTGATTGATGGGCCTAATTGGAGAATGTGGGTCTTTGGAACCACTGGTTGCTTACTGGTTATAATAATGGTCTGTGTATTTTGATGCATCTGTGAATTATTTTCCCAGGGTCGTGTGAGAGACCAGCAAGTAGCAAGCTTTGTGGGATCTATAGTGGTCCTAAGTAAAAACAAGGGGGGAAATGTAGGAGACCATTCTGTGTGGTGGGGGCCCAGA
Source organism: Anoura caudifer (assembly GCA_004027475.1). Taxonomy (NCBI): domain Eukaryota; kingdom Metazoa; phylum Chordata; class Mammalia; order Chiroptera; family Phyllostomidae; genus Anoura; species Anoura caudifer. The sequence goes on along the minus strand of PVKU01010066.1, from coordinate 54,084 downwards.
CAGGACCCACGCCCATGGATAGGTTCTCCCGCGGGGAATCAGGCCTGCGTTGTACCTAGACTGCTATGAGACTTGCTTTTGCTAAAACTCCGTCACCCTGAATTGAGACAGCAAGTGCTTACTGTAACTTCCTAAAATCCGTACTAAAACTCCCCAGTATGGAGTGTAACTGGCTCAACCACTTTTCCCTTTTTCATTTGCAAATATCCTTCCTCTGTGATGTGATTAGCGGCATCGGCTCCTTTGTTTGCTGTAAAAGGGAACCACCTAAAGCGAACCTGTGCATAGTAAATGAGGGCCATCATGTCATGTGCCCAGAAAAGAAATAAAGGCTTGTCACGGCGAGGGCCGAGGCTTTTCTCCTGTTGAGAGAAAAGTGCTGCTGTCCCTTTTCCTCCGTGGGACTCGGTCATCCGTGTAACTTTCTCGTGTCTCATCCACCATGTGGTGGACCCCACGAGCTGGGGTCCACATCCATGTTCACAGGCTCCTTCTCTTGGTTCAGCGTGTTCCCCATCCTGTTTCACCCACATTTCAGCTGGTACCGCCCGGCAGCGGGCTTGGGATCCGACAGCTTTGCCTTCCACGCCATCGCGCAGCAGAGTTCGTGCAGAAGGAAAGCCTGCGGGCCCGGTTGCAGCCTGCTCCTCGTTACAAAATTCATATGCCCGAGGGCATTTTCAAACCGGACCTCACTCCAGCAGACTTGGGGTCTTTCCACTGAGGCCAGCTTGGAAGGAAATCCTGCCAAACAGCTTGAGAACAACGTGTAGCCAGTGGGTTGGAAATCAATATTCATAGATTTGATGTCTCTGTCCATCAACACTTCTCAGTAGAACCTGTGCCATTCTACTGAGGTATGTGCTCCATGAGGCAGGGAGGATGCCCACGTCCTTCATCGCCTTGTCCTAGTCCGTAGCTGGTGGGTGAGCGAGTGATTCCAGAACAGCGGCTAAGGAACAAACACAGTCAGACAGCAGGGCGATTGTCGGTTCATCACTTACGCATTCACGAGGCACTCATTTACCGTGACTCTCAGGTTGTGCATCGAGAACTGGGCGGGGTCTCGAGGGAGAGAATGGCCCCGACCTCAAGGGTTTGTCTGATGCCAACAAATTGGCTTGGCTTCCTCCTTCACTTCTTTCTTCCCCGCCCCCGTCTCTCCCTCCCTGAATAGACCAACTCCCAACTGATGCAGAACTCGGGGCTTCAGAGTCTGCCACGGAGGGCGGTTGGGGCTGCGAACACCCACGCCAAGTTCCCCAGTGGGCCAATGCTGTCTCACTTACCCTTCCGCCCGATCGGGGTCATCAGGGAGTGCAGCTGAGCGCCAGGGGCAGGGAGAAGACCCGGCAGATGGTGCTAGGCTGAGCACCCCCAGAGCAACGTGCCGAGTGGCACATTTTGGGAGTGAACACACTGTGATTTCTTCCTTGGCTGGCTCTCAGCATGGTCTGCAGCCGACATCCAGGAAAAGAAACCCTGTGTCCTCAGCCTTAGCCGTTGGTGCAGGACAGAGGGTCATCCTACGATGGGACACAGACATCCCCACGGGGCTCTTGTGCAGGTCACTCTTGTGAACACTCCCGCCTAACACAGGGTGACTCTCTGCATAGTCATAGACGGGTTTCCAGTTTTGATTCTATCTGCCCCCCCGCCAACCACTCCGCCCCACAACTCCCTCCGGGAACTGGCATTACCTGCTGAAGGAAATGCTGCAGCTCAGCGGTGATAATCTCCTACAGGCAATCTCAACCAATTACGGGGAGAAATGTCCTAATTTACAAGGGAAAACACAGTTGTCCTGAGAATAATTAATTTGTGCTACGAAGCACGCCCAAGTTAGTATGGTGACCTGAGAGAATTAATTACCTCATCTTGGACTGTTTGCGTTGTTTTCTGGAATGTTGCTTCCGTTGAAAATGTAATTAATGCCGTAAGCGCAGAACCAGTCGGAAATCGTTGCTCTGCTGTTTCAGAGACAGCCCGGAGAAAGGAAATGCTGGTCTGCGGACAAACTGGCAGAGCTCATTTGAATTTCTTTTTGTACGGGGCGTCGGATACGCATTCTGAAATAATTAGTGCAGGGATGCCTCGGAGACGTTGGGGATTTGGTTGCGGACCCCAAGATAAAGCGAACACCGCCCGAAAGTGCGTCACAATCTTTTTGCTGGTGGAGGGTCTTGCCTTCCGTTTACTAAAAGACAAAAATCGCCACGTCTGGGAAGTGCGATAAAGGGAAACTTACTGGAACGAGGTTTGCCTGTCTGTGTTTTCTGGCGGATTCGAGATTGGACTGCCCGGTCCTCCCTGCTGCTCTGCGTCGATAAAGAAATAGCGACTGATTCTTTTCCTCCTGCGGCTGCTCTCCTGTCGGGCTCTGTGGGTGCTGAGGGACCTTTGGGTGCTGCTGACGTCTTTCGCTGTTTGCACAATCGTCGGAAGCATCTGTCTCATGGCGGTGCGGTGGAAGGTGCCGTGGGCAGCCACCCTGTGAACTGGCAAGGCGGGGACTGGATTTGAGCAAGGTTTCTGCTGCCCCCTGCTCTTCTGGAACCTTGCTGTCCCGTCAGGAGGCGGAGTCTCTTTCCTCTGCCCCGAGGCTGAGTCGGGCAGTAGGGTCACCTCACAGCAACGGCACGGGTGATGCTGGGGGACTTCCACAGGGAGGTCACGGAATTCAACGTGTCTCCCGTTTCCCCGAACGTTTGCTCTGGGGACCTTCGCCCATCCCCCCAACCCCCTCCTCTCTGGTGACCATCAGTCTGTTCTATGTATCTCCGAGTCTGTGTGTGTTCTGTTTGTTTATTTTGTGTTTTCGATGCCACATATAAGTGAAATCATGTGGTGTTTGTTTTCCTGTCTGACTTACTTCACTTACTGTAATACCCTTCTAGCGTCCATCCATGTTGTCACAAGTGGCAAGATTTCATTCTTTTTTCGGGCTGAGTCATACTCCCTTGGGTAGATGTATCATATCGTCTGTATCCATTCATGTGGGGATGGAAACTCAGGTTGCTCCCATGTCTTCGCTATTGTGAATCATGCTGCAGTGTGCCTAGGGGAGCGTGTATCTTCGAATTAGTGTTTTGGGGTTCTTCAGACAGATATCCAGAAATGGAGTCGCTGGGTCGTAAGGCAGTGCCATATTTAATTTTTGGAGGAAACCCCACCCTGTTTTACACAGTGGCTGCCCGAGTCTGCATTCCTACCAACCGTGCACAAGGGTGCCCCTATCCCCACATCCTCGCCAGGGCCTGTTGTTTGTTGATTCATCAGTGATGGCCATTCTCACCGATGTGAGAGGGCATCTCGTTGTGGGTTTAATTTCCATTTCTCTGATAATTCGTGACATTGAACCTATGCCTTTGCATGTGCCTTTTGGCCATTGGTGTGCCCTCCTGGGAGAAATCTGACCATTCCTTCCAAATGCACCCTTTGGCCCCCGGGGCAGCCTGAGTTGGCAGCTCATCAGGGATAACCCTGCATTGGTGTTCATGGAGTCCTTGGCCTCCGTGTCGTCAAACAGCTCAGGGAAGGAAAGAGGTGTGTTAAGACAGTAAAAGACCATTCTTGAATAGTTCTAGCGATTGCTGAGGTTTGCCTAGGGCTGGAATGGAATTCTTACACGTGTTCAGTAAGTTACGATTCGGTAGGGAAAATGTGCATATTGTTCTCTTTATCTGTGCGTAGTGTGCAAGTGGCGCTCTTCGAGACCTCCCTTCATCCAGCCGCTGAGGTGCTGCCCCCATTCTGCAGGTGGGAAAACGGGGGCCCACAGAATCTGGGTCGTTGGCATCACGCAGAAAGTTGGTGGGCTACGCAGGTGGGCTGCTCAGCTCCAAGGCCCTTCCTCTTACCATGATCCGTTGCAGCCTTCGTGGAAGGAAGAAGAGTAAATCGAGTAATCCCAGTCTCCTGACGCGCCTCTGACGTCTCAGGTTTGGCATTCCAGGCGAAGCAGATCCCGCCTGGCTCCGCGTTGCTGCCCTGCAGCCTGTCCGCGGGCTGGTCCCCAGTTTGCAGCGCACCGTGATTTCTCTGTCAGGGCCGCTTCCTTCTCTCCTGCTGCTGCTGCGGCTCACACCTCCTTCCCCTGGCTTCTTACATGAGCCCCGCCCAACCCCTCCCAAACCAACCCCTCAGCTGCCCTAGCTTGATTGGGTCTATGGGGCGAGGCACCCATCGTTCCTGCAAACCCGGGCCCACGCCTGCGGGCTGTGTGTGTGTGTCTGTATGCAGCCCCTGTGTCCTTTTAGAGGGTTGCTGTGTGCAGACCCCTCCGGTAAGCTCCGGAGAATGCAGACTGGAAGAAGAAGGCCCAGTCCCCACCCCAAAGGAGCTCACCGTGTTAGGGAAGAGGTGAAGGGCATGCGAGGGGCAGGTTGGTTACAGGGATTCAACAAGAGTGCCAAGTGCGGGAGGGTCGGGGCAGGCTTCTTGGAAGCAGAGGGTCTGAGTTTGTCTGCGAGAAGGATTTGCATGTTTGGGGAGGGCCACCCACCGGCCACCTGGGGAGGCCAGTGTAGACGCACATGGGGGCCAGCGGACTGGAAAATTTGCCGGACAAATAACCGCCCGATGGCCTTGGAGACCACAGGGGTGTGTGGCCGCGGAGGCTTGTAGGAAGAACATGGCGCTCGCAGAGGTGGGGCCACGGGAAAGAAGGCTCAGAATTCCCCGTGGACGGCTGCAATTTTATCCTGTAGGCTGCTGGAGTCCGTGGGTGACCATGCAGTCCCTGCAGGCCTCCTTGGCGGTGGAGCCATGGACACGGTGGGGGGTGGGGGGTGGGAGGCGGTGCACGCGCGTTTCTGCGGTGCCTGCTCCGTGCACTGCAGGACCCGTGTCTTTCCTTAACGAGGAAGCTCCCGGGGGTGGGGGGGTGGGGGTTGCTGCGTTGTGCTTCCTGCTTCCTTTGGCCTTTGCCGGCAGCACCGCCTCCCACCCCCAGAGGGCGCTTCCCCTTGCCCTGCACAGCGCGGATGCTCTGCACTTGGTCCAAGGGAGCGAGCCAGGGTCAGCGTTCTGGAGCAGGTGAGTCGGGCAACCTCGCTGGCCGGTGCTCTGAGAAGGGTGGTGAGAACTGCCCTCCCCCGATGGCCGTCCTGAGTGGTCCTCGCCAGCAGTGGACGGTGCTGGTCGCGCGCGGGGGAGCATGCGTTCGTTGTGCGCGCTGCTCACGGCTCCTTCTGCGCCCAACAGCGGCTGAAAGTGCAGTCGTCGCAGCTGTGAAAAGGCTTCCTCCCCTCCCAAGAGAGAAGGCCTGGCCGTGGTGTCTCTGCACCCCGGACAGTCGTGATATTCTTGGAAGGCACCCCACGCTCCCTCGGACGCAGCTCGTGCATCTCAGCTTTTGTGGACGTTGCCACAGCAACGCGCTTCCGCCACTTTGTACCTCCGCCCGTCCTGACTGTGGCTCCTGTGTGAGATCCTCCCCCCTGTGCCGCTCTGTCTTGTTACCTGGCGACAGGTACAGTCCCCAGGCCCTCACCCTGCCTCCCACGTCTCCCGCCAGCCTCGGTCACACATCTCAGTACCTTTTCTTTTTCGTGTTTTGGGCCTCTCCTCCTGTTAACAAATCCGCTGCACCACGAAGGTACAACGTACATCCATGTGTCTCCCCCGTGACCTGATCTAAGTCGATACTGTTACTCCTTTCTGAGGGCCCAGAAAAGAGTTTTCATCCTCAAAACAGGAGCTCAGTTTGCGTTAAAAAAGAGCAAGAATGGGGGAAAAGTTAGTTCCTGCCCCCTCCCTCACCCGCAGTCACTTTGGGTCAGAAGGGGTTTCAGCTTCGCTCCTGCCTTCAGAGGGGTCACGCCTTCAGGAAGCAAACCCGGACACCCAGCCACGCAGGGGGAGGAAACGGGAATCCTTTCCTTCGGGACTCGTCCAAATCCCCGGGACGGAGACCTCTGGACGGAGCCCCCTGTCATTCGTGGGGCTGGTTCTTCCACGGTGATGCTCTCGGCACTCTGGTAGCAGGTGGGATTCAGGTGGGAAGGGGGGCAGAGCGCCGATCTCAGCAGCTTTGAAAAGTTTTGTCCTGTCTCCGATTCTTCGTGACTCGCAAATTCACTTTGGAGTGGAGATGGCTTTCCTTTGCGTCTTTTGATTCGGAAACTGGCGTCAGATGCAGGCTGTCACCGCACAGGAAACAGAGTAGACATGTGGGGCAGGGTTGCCCCAGCTGCCCGGAGAAGAAGCGGAGTTCTCTTCTGCTTCCGTTCGTGCCCTGGGAAGCAGGGCCTGGTTCTCCTTTGCAGGGGTATCGTGATGCCCACCCACCACCTCCGGCAGCCCTTCCTCAGAGCAAAGCCCTACCTGGTAACAAATGCAGCACCCAAGAACGTTTTCACGCAGGAGGGGAACGCATAAAATCAACTTCTGATCTCTGTTGTGGATACACGGATGGATAGCATGTTCTACAGAACACGTGGGTCTCTTACATTTTAAAACAGTGAGCTGTCCCATGAGGGATGTTGAGAAAAGGAAGATGAAACGAGGAAAGTGAACCCCACCCGAACTGCGACTCTCGGCAATAACCGCCGGGCACATCACGCTCGTCGGCTTGAACAGCATGATGTACGCATGTGTATTTTTAGATAATTGGAAATCCGGGTTCGCTCATCCATCACCGTGTCCTCAGCATTTTCCCGTGTCATTATATATTCTTCAAAACCGTGGTAATTAGTGGCGCTCCACTGTTTCACCTGAAGGAGAACTGTGTTTTCATTAACTGCGGCTCCGTTGCCTGCCATTTAGGTAATTTCTAATTTTCGTCAATGCATCTCAAGAACTTAAAAAAGAAAACAACCTTAATTTGCTAAATGATGATTAAGCGAACCTTACGGGTCTCGGTTCTTCCAGTTTCGACGCAGTTCCAGTTTGAGAAGTCGCTGGTGGTGACTGACAGGCTGGTGTGTTCCGCGTGACAGGGTGTGGGGCTTGGAGGCGCACTTCTGGTTCCGGCAGACACCAGGCTGGGGACACAGGCACAGGATGCGGATGGCCTGCATGAACGCTGGCTGGCGGCCCACGCCACAGCCGAGGACACAGATCGGGCTGCCGCTGGGTGCACTTGAACCCTTCCAACACAGCGTGTGTATGCCCGCTTTCTGTGGGCGTGCCGGGCCCTAACCGTCGAAGGCTGTCAATCTCTGGGTGGGGACGAGGTGATTTTGCAGTATGGGGACACTTTTGGGGAGCTGTGCTAGGTGGGGATACCAGGGCTGCCGCCACAGCGCACAGACAGAAGCCCCGTAGCAAAGAGTGGTCTGCCCCGAATGTCATGGGAACCCAGGTTCAGACACTCCAAGAAAAGGGAGTGCTACCTAGGACAGAACTATCCACTTGGAGCCTGGCTGGTGTGGCTCAGTGGACTGAGTGCCAGCCTGGGGACCAAAGGGTCACCGGTTTGATTCTCATTCAGGGCGTGTGCAGGCGAGAGCCCCAGTAGGGGGCGCACGAGAGGTAACCACACACTGATGTTTCTCTCCCTGTTTCTCTCCCTTCCCCTGTCTAAAAATAAATAAACTATATATATATTTTTAAAAAAGAACTATCCTTCCACAGGGAGCTGCTTTTCATTTCCTCTCCCTTTTCAGGTACCAAACTGAGCACCTGGGTGATGACACACCCAGAGGTTTCGGAACCCTTGCTTCTGCACCGGGCACGGGGCATCTTCATACACACTTGGTCACTTGCCAGACACCAGCACCTGCAGGGGGTGTGTTCTCCATTGAGGGGCCTGTGGTCTTGAATTTCTTACCTTTCTAGAGTTTCCTTGTGTGTTGCATCAGGAAAATAACTTCTGTCCTGTCGATGCCGGTGGATGTTGTCATTGCTGCAACGTCCGCCATCCTCAGCCTCCATGCATTTGACGTTCCCAAACATGATGCATTTTTGCAAATTATATACCGGCACTGCCACATCGCTGGAGGCTTGCAACCCTGCTTGGATGGGAAGACTCTGGGAGAGAGGGCGCACTCTTCCGATTCCAGGAGTGCTTCCCAAGCGGCTTTCTCAGAGCGGAAGCCTCACTGTTCCTGCTGGAGGAGGAAGAAAGCCCAAGGACGTGGGTTCCTGGGGGCGCGAGAGGGAGGTCCCAGCAAAGAGGGAAGCACTCGAGCAGGGGGTGACAACCTGTGCTTCCCCAAGGGCGGAGGGGACACGCACATCTGTGTGCAAAATGACCATGTTCCGTACTGGCCCGGGAGGCATGGGTTTTGAGTCCCGATGAACCCAAAGCCCCGGTCGATGAAACGCGCGCAGTGTGACTTCGCAGGGCATGGTGGGTTCTGCCAGGGGCGGGGCGGGGCGTGGACCGCCCGACAGGAAGGCATTCTTCAGCTCTCCTAACGCAGGGCTGTTTGTGGCCATCAGGAAGGCTGCAGGAGGGGCAACGGGATGGACGCTTCATTTCTTGCCTGATTGGAATGTCCGATGGATGATCACTGGGTCGAGCACCTACCTTTCGAAGTCCACACTCGGAAGGAAGGATGGAGGTACAGGGGGAGGGGTACTCACACCCAATATGCTTTCCTTTGGGTGTGCATCATGCGTCCCATTTCGTGAACGTGTTCAATCAACCTCACTTGATTTAACCGAAAGAGATGAGACGGATTTGGAGCTGAGAGAACAGTTAAACGTCAAGTGAGTTTTCATTCCCTGCGGGAGGTAGTGTCTCCAGAAAGATCGCTCTCAGGTTAAGGAAGTCGATGAGGAATAATATGAAGATGTCGGAGACATTATCCGTCTTTGAACGACAGTGTTCAACTTCAGATACTCTTGCTTGGCTCCCTGCTGCGGCATTCGAGAACGCTAGTAATTTCACACTTCTTCCCATGCTCCCTCCCGATTTTCTTCGTTAGTACGTTATTTTCACGCTGCGGTGGTTTGCGCAAGGGCCCCTTTGTGCTGTCTGGGCCAGTGTCTCACCATTGCTTCACACTAGTTGTATTTAAATGGATTCTCTGCTGGTTGCCTGCTGCTTGGCGGAAGAGTCTCGCTTCTTGGGTGTCGGGTTCTGTCTCCCCTTACGCGGCTGGATCTCGTGGTCAGGCCGTGTGAGGAGGACGGCTGATGGCTGCCGTGTGCTCCGAGCTTCTCCGTGCTGTGGGATCTCTCCGCGTCGGCTCTTCAGGGGCCCCTTGCCGGCCCTCATGCGGGTCTCACGTTCTGTCCTTCAAACCGCCGCGGTCTTTGTTCCACATCGTCCCTCTTTCAGCGGTGCTGCAGAGAAGCGTGCGACGGCTTTTATTTTTTCCAATTTTGCAGGCTCTTCGCCTTTTCTTCCCGAGTTCCTGGCACATGTTTCCTTTAGGGTGGACGTCTTGGCGACGCCAGGTCTTGTGGGACTCTCAAAGACAAGTGCACTGTTCTTTCTGTGTGTTCTTCTTTCGGGAAAGCCAGACATCAATCACAACGGCCTCCGTGTATTGACTGGTCCGCGCCAAGCCCAGAAGGCTGCCAGCTGTTTCAGGAATATGGTTTCAATTCTCCCACAAACTGGGAGCCGAAGCTGTTACCTCCACTTGGATAAGAAAACCAAGCTTCGGAGATCCTGGGTGATTTGCTCAGGGCTGCACAGCTCCTACGTAAGCTCGTGGGAAAAGAGATCCTTTTCCCTTCGGCTTTATTCACGTTCCAGTTTTGATTTTGCGTTGTAGGGACGTAAGATGCCACCATTGGGGGTAGGGGGCTGAAATTTGTACACAGGACATCACGAACTGTTTGGCGACTTCCTGCGACAATAACATTAATTTAGAATAAAAAGTTAAAAGGAAAAAAAAAAAACGAGAATGAAACCTGAGCCGCCCACACATGCCTGCCCAGTCACCTGTGGACAGTCCCAGCGGGGACAGAGAAGCATGGTGACCGGTTCCACGGGGTGCCGAGCCTGGGCTCTCCCAGGTGGCCCCCCTTGCAGCGCGGTGTGGGAAACAGGTTCCTTTCCTAGCGGGCTCTCCAGCGTCCTCCAGGTGCAGCCACTGGCTACCCCAGAGACAGCGAGGCAAAGACCAGCGAGAAAGCTGCCCTGGCCTCCCGGCTCCCCTGCAGCGCCGACCCCATCCGTGCAGGCCGCCCTGGCTGGACCTGGGAGGGGCTGCACGAGCCACCCCACGGTCCCGGAAGAATCTGTGGAACAGGGCAACGCAGTGGTGGTGGCTCCTCGTGGACGTGGCTGCTGATGGAGCAGGCAGTCCCAGCACAGAGGTGCACAAGTCGGGCCGGCTGGCAGGTGGCTGGTTTGACAAAGGGACTTATCATTTTAAACGTGCTGACCTGCAGATGACCCGTGGGCAGTCTTTCCAGACCGACCGGCAGCTCATGCCTGGTCATCTGCTCCGTGGCTGGTGCCTCTCATCTCTGAGTCTCCCTGCGGTAGGCTGTGGGGGCTGGCTCGATCACTCCGGTTATCTTCTACATGTTGGCCCAGGTATTTGGAGACAGAGACAGAGAGAGAGAGAGAGAGAGAGAGAGAGAGAGAGAGAGAGAGAGAGAGGAATTGGTTGTTCCACTTATTGATATGTTCATTGCTTGTGTCCTGACCGGGGATTGAACTCACAACCTCGGTGTATTGGGATGATGCTCTAACCAACTGATCTCCCTGGCCAGGGCTCAGATTTTTGATATTTGACTTACTCTTTCCTGCTTGCATCTGCTTCTTAGCTTCAAAACTTCTTGCTGGCTTTGCTTGGGGACTGTTGCCTGTTTTATGCTTTAAATCCTGTGACCGCCTTTCTATTCCTTTACTCGCATTTTGCTAAGCTTTCGGGGTGGGGGGCAGAGATAAACGAATGGGTGAAATTTGCAACATCGAACTAGAAGCCATGTTTTAAAAATTGGATGCCTAAAATGGTCCGCACGATGCCTAAATTTTATGTAATCAGTGAGAAAATTCATTGAAGCGCATATTTTGGGTGTTACGTTGGTAAAACAACTCAAAAAGGGATTTTTCATTGTGTACGTATTCTCTGCTCAAGACATTCTCAATTTTTCCTGGTCTTTCCACTCCTTGCGTGAAGCGGAAAGAGCCGTCCCCACACGGTTCGTGAGAAACTCTGCTAATGAAACAGGAGGTGTGCGTCATAAGCGATGTTCCCCTCCCCCGCAAGTGTCTCTTGGGGTAGAAGATGAAATATGAAATCCAACCAAAGACATATTAGGTGTCTGGTGGACTAAGACAAGTGCTATTAGAGAAGGACTCTCATGCAATTACACTTCCTCTTGAGGATTTTAGGACTTCGCTGAACACTTGAAGGGATTATTGTTACTTTGCTCTGCGTGCACAGCCCTCTTGGACATGCTTTGATGAGGAAAAAAAACCGTTAGCGGGGCGACCCGATGAACACTTCTGTGCAGAAAAGACGCTAGTGGATCCCGGCAAGTCGTGTACGCAAAGATGCAGCACCGTGACGACCGAGTTAGTTACCTTTTCAAAGATGCCTTCCACCCTCCACTGGGCAGATCCCTCTCGCCTTCCCAACGGCGGTCTCGGGGGCACAGGTGGCCATGCCTTCTGCAAACTTCCTCCTCTCTCTGATGCTCGCTCCCGGGTGCAGGCTCATTCATTCGCTCCAAGACACCTGGGCTCGAGGCTCTGTGGGTCCTTGACAAAGGCATAAGGGACGCGTGTCCCCATGACAACGTCACGCGGAACAGTCTCGCTGCCGTACACATCCTCTGGGGTCCGGGTACCGGTCCTCCCCACCCCCGGCAGCCTCCACAGGGGCCTGCTGTCTGCGTGGTTTTTCTTCCGCGGAACGTCACAGAGCTGCAGCCGTACGCTGGGACGGCTTTGCACACCGGCCCCTTCCACTGAGCCATCCAGGGTCCCTCCCTGTCCTTTCTTCCTGGCTTGTTGCCTCATTCCTTTCGGTCCCCCTTTCTGGGAACTGAGAGTCAGTGAATTAACAACCTTCTCACCTTACAGATTCCGTTTCTCTTTGCCACTGTACTGATATGCCACTGTGCTGATGGGAAGGGGGGGCTGCACTGGGCTGGTGTGGGTGGGGGAGGGGGAGGGGAGCCCTGGGGCTGTGCGAGGAGTCTGTCCCCGACACCTGGGACGCACAGCAGGGCACCAGGGCAGCGGTGGTTCTCGGAGTGCAGGGCCCAGGAGCTCGGCTGCCTGTGTGAGATGTCACAGCCTGGGGAGGTGACCGACAGCCTGCCCGGTTCCTCAGTGACTCCGTTAACCTGCATATACTCCCACCAGCTGGCCGGGCTGGCCCTGCTTCCCCACTCTGTGGTTTTTTCCCCTCTAACCTGCGGAAGACGCAAAGCAAGCACAGCATGATTCCAGTTCAAACAAGGTGGGTGGAAGCCCCAAGGCTTTTTCGTGTGAGGTCAGTGCAGGCACCGCTTTGGCCACAGAGGAGGGCAGCACGCCGGCCGTGGATGGACAGGCAAAGAGAGGGGTGTGGCAGGGCTGGTTCTGTTCTGAGCAGATCTGACCGTGAGATTAGGGGAGTGTCAACAGCAGGCTTGGGAGGGAGCGTGAAGCCCTGCCTCCCTGTTGGAGCACCTGCTGCTTCCAAGAGTCTGGACGCAGTACGTGCCCAACCCCTGGGTGTGTCCCAGGTCTCACCGTGGTGACAGGGTGAGTCGTGGCAGCTGCTCGAGGAGGGGACCACGTCGGTGGAAACCGGGCCCGCCCGGAGGGCCAGTGACGCCCAGCCGCAGAGGCCGAGAGGAGACGCCGCTATGTTCTCAGGCCCCTGGGCATTTCGCCTTCGCCCAGAGCTGCCCGTGTGGTCCATCGCGGAATCCGTTCCCCCGGACGGCTCTGATCGGGAAAAGGCTTCCTCTCCTCCCTCTGCAAGGCACACGTACGAGACCTTCCCAACTAGATAAATCCTCCTGCATTTGTTCGCAACGGGAGATGCTCCCGAGACCTTCCTCCTGTCCTCACCCACCTGTGCCTGGGCGGCGCTGTCCGGTCCCTTGAAGGCGAGGGCAGGTATTCAGCAAGGACGCACTGGGCATCTCAGGTCCGCTGAAAGCTTAGAGCTGCTCTGCCCTCCTGGGGCTGCATGGGAGCAGGGCCGGGGTCAGAGGTGAGCAAAGGCAGGGGAGGGGACGGGAGGGGCATCCCAGGGAAGGGGGCTGAGCCCAAGGATGACCTCCTATCTCATATGTCTCTGGTCAGCCGCACGGGTTTTCAACTGGGGTCGGGAGTAGGGGCTGGCTCTCCCGCACCAAAGAGCAGCGGGCGGCAGACTCAGGTCCTCTGAGGAGACTGCCTCCTCTCCCGGGCTCTTTCAGGGGCTTTCTGCGGGCTTCTTCGCAGAGAACTTCCTGGGGCGACCTGCATTTAGGTGGGAGGGTTGCACCTAAGGAGGGCCTGGAAATCACTGTTTCAAGGTGAAGGACCACTGGAAGGAATCCTTCTTCCTGCTGCGGGCCGGGGGTTGGCGAACCGCAGTCCTGCCTGCCGCCTGCCGCCTGCCGCCTGCCTTTGCGCGGCTCCCAGGCTCTCAGTGCACGGGGCATTTCGGAACGACTCAGAAGAAAATGTTTCCTGAAACGTGACGATTAGATTAGATGGGTTTAAATAAGCAGGTTCCGTGACTAACTCTGAAATGCTGCCCAATGGAGCTTTTCGGAGGACATTTCGTTCACTTGGCTGTCCTGAGGACAACATTCCAACCGTCTTCAAGGAATGGGTCAAACTGAGACTCACTGAGCTTTGTCCCTGAGCAGGAACTCGTTTTCTGAGTTTGGATCTGAATTTCATTGTTTGGAATCCGTTGGAGCATGTGAAATGTGCATCCGTGTATACAGGGAAACATACCTACATCAATAAAATGATATGGAACATACAAAATATATTTAATGTGTATATGCATATCCATATACAATGTTACAAAACTACATATACATATTATGCAGTTACATCTGATAACCAGATAATGTGTGTGTGAGATATATGTTTTCAACCACATATATAAGTACTACGTACAATGCATAAACATGTATCAAAATGTATCTATTAAATATAGCAGATGGAGCAGATACGTAATTACATAATAAGGATATATTTATGCTCAGCGTCTCCCTGGTTTGTTTTGGAAAGGTCTTTTTTTTTTCCTTTCTTTAAAGCTGAGTATGGAACTGAAGTTTAATGGGTTTCTGGAAAGGACTTGCAATTTGAATAAAAAATAAACAGAGTCTCCCATTGGGGTTGAAATGTCATTTGTAATGTAAAGTTTTGAGAAAGAGTTATTTTTCTTTTCTAGGAACCTAAGCGATTATTTGGAAGGGCTCTGTGTTCCCTTTGGAAAGCTGATAGAGATAAGGCAGCCGCTCAAAGGCAAGGTAAGTTCAAAACTGGCCAGGCTGCAGACCAGAGGAAAGCTTCCCCAGGGGTGGCAGACGGCAGGGGAGGGCCCGCCAGCAGCGCTCCTGCTGGTGCTTGGGGCTGCCTTGGCGGTGCCTTGGTGTGCAGATAACAGGGGGCAGAGCTCCCTGCTCACGATCTTTGCTCTGGGCCCAGGGTCAGAACTGGGAGCGAGCTAAAGGCATCGCCATGCCAGGCGGCCGCAGTCTGCCCCCTGCTTGAGGACTGCTTGTGTGTCGCACGGAGGCCCGGATCGAAGGACGTCAGCGTAGCGCACAGAGAAAACGGGCTCTGTTCCCTTCTTGTCACCGCCCCGGGACCCGTCCGCAAAGTTCTTACGTCTGCATTCATGTTATTTTCCCTGGTTTCTGGGCAGGGGAAGCCAGCCGTCCCGGGGAGCCCGGCCCCTGTGCCTGCCTGTCTTGAGGCGTTCTTTTCGCGAAATGGCTTTCAGGTTGAGGGGGCACGGTGGATTTTCCCGTTTCCCCCGAGCCTCACGGGGATGAAGGACACCAAGGGAAGACAATTGTTTAGTGTTTCGAGGCAGACTCTGGTTCGTTCAGCCCTCACGCTGATCCTGACAACGCCAATTGGACCTTCAGCCCTGACTCTTTTTGGCTGGATTGGAATCCTAGAAGGCGCTTGGGACGGAGTGGCCCGTGGGACTCAGGACGAAGCTCTCCAGGGACGATGTCGATGCCACGACAAGCAAGTGGGGGGAGGAAGGTTGCTCTTGGTTCTTTCAAGATGCTACGATGATCCCTACCCAAAATTTCCAGTTTCCCTAGCAACAGGCGATAAGAGGAGAGGCTCACAAACTTCCCCCACCTACTCACTTTTTTTTTTTTTTTTTTAAATGCAGTGGAGCAGATGGTCTGGATAACGCAGGTATTCCAGAATCTGATGTACTCCGTGTCGCTAGAAGGAGCATAAATATTGACGTGTTTGCTTGCTGCAGTTTGCAAAACTGCCGTCTGACAACTCTGTCACGGAGGAGAGCTTTCCAAAGATCCAGCCTCCCCATCAATAATCCAGGCAGGACGTTGGCCCAGAAAGGACCAGCATCCCGAACCCCTCGGTGTGTAGGAAGGAGCTAGGCAGGGCACAAATGACAGCAGTTTTGGGTGGCACCGGGCAGAATGAGCAAGGCTGTGAGAAAACCAGAGCTAGGGAGAAACGGACGATCAGAATGGGCAGCCGCCGGTACTGGCCCGAGATCTTCACCAAAGCTGTTTGTTTGTTTAATTAGCATCGGGCAACGTAGTCTGCTTTCAGCTGCTGCCCACGCATTTCCCAGGCTGGGTGCTCTTCCGGCCTGAACCCCACCATTCCCCTGGTGGAGAGGTTTCCTTGGCTTTCCGTCTGAAGCGCGCGCAGGAGAAGGCGGGCAGCCCGGTCTCGGGTGGGAAAGGGCCCATGGACGAGAATTTCCACTCACAGGTCAGAAATGGGAAGAAAGGCTTGTGTTCCTAGCAGAATGGCAATTTCTGTTCCTTTGGTATTTCTCTGGGGCCCAGAAGCTGGACGCACTTTGTGCTCCTACAATAAATTCCGGAACATCCGTGTATCTGTGTATGCTGGTGTGTCCACATGCATCGTACAGCTCTCTCTCCAAGACAGACACGTTTATTTCCCCTCTGTGTACATGGCAGGTAATGGACTTAAACCTGTTCTTTAGTGTATTTCGGACACGTGACACCGGAACGTGCCAGCTGGCTACGCGTGTCTGAGGACGAAGCTAGGGTAGACCGGCAGGCAGGAGGCTCTGGTCAGCGCCAGGCACAGTGTTCATGCTCTTGGCTCAGGTTCCCCTTGTCCGGCGAACGTGAGGAGGCTTTCGGTGGGATGCGCTGCGTCCCAGACTGTTCCCGGAGAGCCGTCAAGTGTGACCAGTAAACAGCTTGGAACCTCGCTCTTCAAGAAAGGGCTTGAGCGCATGCTGACCTGAGGTCATGAAGGTGTCAGTTCTTCGTGGTTTCGCTGTCGGAGAGTCCACGCCGGCCCACCGCGCAGGCACGTCCTCGGAGCTGATGCCCGCGGGTCCCCGAACAGCAGCACACACTGTGGCGTTTGCCTCTGATGGGGTGTGTGTCAGGTGGGCCGCCGACATGGTGGAGAGCGTGGAGGGCTCATCCTCCAGAGGCTGAGCTTCCCGGCCCCCACTCACGGAAGCTTCACCATATCATGGGTGAAACGGGAGTTTGGGCTGGAGATAAACTCAGTTAGTGCAGCTGGGAGGGGCCCCCTGCCCAGTCGAAGGTATCTGGATAGGCCTAAAATCGCTCGTAATGAACAGTGGATGGGTGGCTCCTTGGCCCTCAACAAACTAACGCATAAAAAACGTGACTTATGATTCTGGGGCATTTGTATAACAGGCCTGACGTTAGAAGCCTAGGCTGGCGTCACATGCGGGCTGTCGTGGGCCCCTCCCTGGGTTTATGCTGATTCAGGATCAGAGCACAAAAGGCAAAATGAGCGGCTGATCAGGATTCAGATGCACAGGGAAAATGACCTGCGTTTATGGGGGCCTCGGAAACTGTTTTTCCAATCTACCTGTCTCGGTTCCACCCCGAGATTCGTGCCTGCCTAGGGTGTTGTGAATGTCGTTCAGCGGAGACTTCTGACGTGCTTTGGAAACAGGACCCTCAAAGAAAGTTTCCCCAGATGGTGTCTGGGGCCGTGCCGTTCTGCGGGGCCAGGGAGCCGGAGCCAGGGGCACGTGAAAGAGGCCTTCAGAGCTCCCGGCCAGGAGTCAAGGTGTGCAGAGAGTCAGCTTTCCTGTTTCACTTTCGGTTTCATCACGTCTGGTTTGCAAGGCGACGGCAAGCAGTGGTTTTCAGTCAGCCTTGCGTTTAGGATGTGATGTCTCCGGCGGAGTTGGGCTCCGGCAGGGAGTCACGCCCCGCCTGGGCCCCGTATGGCATTTCCGCGGACCCTTACAGGGATGCGTGTGTCGTCTTTGATTCGGCCTGGCCCCTGCTCGCCGCTCCCCTCCGGTGTTCAAGCAGCGAGGTTCTTGTGAACTCATTGCCCCTGGGCACGGGGCACAGATATCAACAACTGAAGGGGGGAATGTGGGCGGGAGGGGGTGCAGGGTGGAGGGGAATGAAGGGGGGAATGGGACAACTGTGACAGCATGATCAATAAGATAAAAAAAAAAAAGAAATATTGGGAGGACTGCTTGTCGGCTTGGCCGTCCTGGAGCTGAGGGTCCCACACACATACAACGCAACATCCCTGTCTTGCTCTTCGCCCCTGGGGCGAGTCACTCCGCTCTGTGCTCTCTCTCTCCTTACGATACATTTAAATCAGACTCAACTAGGATCTTGTTTATGGTTCCTTTGCACATGAAATTAGTTTTTCGTTTAGAAGCAGCCGTGTTCGGAATAGCTTTGTTACTTCACACACAGCTCTTGGTCCCATTGTTTTCCTGGAGACGTTAAAGAGTTACATTTAGGAGCTTGCTGCCCATGGTCTTTGTCTCCGTTCCCCTGTCCTGCTGAACTTGGGCTCCACTCTCAGCGGGGGCGCTGTCCTGAAGGGGCCCTGGGGGGCCGGGTTCCAAGAATGGGTGGGGCTGTGCTCATTTGCTCCCTAGCGGAGCAGAGCCTTCCCGTTCCGGTGGCTGGTCTCAGGTGCATTTTGCGCACCGGCCAGGGCCACCCTGCCGGCTTTGGGGGCTCCTTCTGCTCCTGGGCATGCCAGCGTCCCGGTCGCGTCCCCCCACACCCGCCCTGGGTCTCAGGCCTTGCCCTCCGGGTCCGTGGATCCCACTGTCCCTGCAGTCTCCGCGAATGCGGCACATGCCTCTCGGCCTTGCTCCGTGGTGGTTCTGTCCCTCGTTATGTGGGTGTTATTTTGGGGCGTTCAGTAATTATGCCACTGCCACAGCTGTTTCTCCCCCAAGGCCCACTGGGCCGTAATCAAACACTGACCACACACGAAGCTGATGACCGCAGACACGGAGACTGCGTTTGAACAAAACGAGTTCAAGCCTGCTTCCCAGACGGGCCTTGCTGTCCACGGTCACAGCCCAGCTGCGGGAAGCCCTCGACTGAGACAGCGCTGAGGGCAGCTCTGAAGGGCCGCGGGGGACAGTGGTGCCAGGGCGTGGGCAGATGAGTCGTGGGAAAGAGGACGCCACAGAGCCGGCGCGGACGGGCCTGCAGGCACGGACAGACGCAGCCACGGACCCGCAGCTCTGAGCTCAGCGCTGTCCGGCGGCGCCAGGGGTGAGCGGGTCAGGAGCTGAGTCCGTGCCCGCCGTGCGCTCTCCGTCTGAGGCGGGAGCGGAAGGTGGAATCGTCGCTGGTCGGCGGTGCAAGGAGTGTACTACGTACGGACTCCCTTCCCCCGGTGGAGATGGAGAAAATGAACACGAAACACAACCCGGGCCCTCTGCTTGGAACTTCACGAACCCCTCCCTGGGGCTGCGTATCGCAGCCTTTCTCTCTGTGTGAGGAAAGGTGCGGGGGGAAGGGCCCGGGAGGAGACCCCTTTTTAGCTCCGGTGGGTCCAAAGAGGTGGGAAAGGCAGGGACTAAGCCCTGTGAGCAAGGACGGAGAGCTGCTGCCGATAGGCCTGGCCAGTGTGGCTCAGTGGCTCGGATGTCTTCCTGCGAACTGCAAGGTTGCAGGTTCGAGTCCCAGTCAGGGCGCATGCCTAGGTTGTGGGTTTCATCCCTGGTCAGGGCCCTTGGCGAGAGGCAGCTGATCAATGATTTTTCCCTCACATCTATGTTCCTCTGCGTCTCTCTCCCTCCCTTCCCCTCTTTCTGAAAAATAATTCGAGCACAAAACTATTACTGAAGAATGGTCCTTCTGCTCATCATGGGTCACACCCCTTGTTTCAGAAAATGAAATGTGTTGTGCATGTGTCTTGGTAGCGGGTATCTGGGGCCGCTGCCCAATGGTTATCCATGGCAAACTCGGGGGGACAGGGTATCGCTGGCTGTGCCCCCCAGTGATGGGGGGCTGAAGGTCTCAGGCCGCCGGACCTGCGTACGGCACACCGAGAGGGGCTGAACCACGGACTTGGTAGAGGGCGGGCGTGCTGCTGTCTCAGAGAAGACCGGGGGGACTGCGAGCGGCTCTTCTCCTCCGGGACGCCCTGTGCGGGACTGGGGCTCAGGGGACCAAGGCGCGGAGGGCGGAGAGACCTTCTCATTGGATGCCTGCGGTGGCGTGGTCTCTCCCAGAGCCGCCCTCTTCGCTGCGGAAGAACGCAGCAATCCGCACGAACATGCCCCGGCGAGCTGGCGTGGCGGTCGGCAGTAGTTCATCTGCTACCGTCGCCAGCGCTCGGGCACTCGGATGGGGAGTTACACGTTATTTCCTCTCTTCTGCTTTCTCCTCTCTCTGCTTGTGTTTGTCAGGGCGGATAAACGCGGGCACGACAGCAGAAGGCGGGTGAGAGAAACGAGGGGCGAGGACCTGCTTCATGCTGTCAAGGGGGAGTCTCGACACACTCATTTTCAGGGCTGCTTTTAAGTCACATGTGGAAGGCTGACTCAAAAGACAGTTATATGTGCAGAACACGACGCTCTCTGTCATGTCATTCGCCAGGTCGTACAGCATCTGCTTTTGGGAACCCGGCGGCAGTGACAATCAGCTAGTTGTTTTTTAAAAAAACTTTTAAACCTGTCTTTAGGGGGATCAGCATTAGAAGATCACTTGCAGGGAGAACATACCTGTTCTGAACACGAGACGCTCTCGGGTGCCCGTGTGCACTGCTGCACCGGCGAGGCCCGCCCGGCGTGCATCGGGGCGCACCTACCGGCGCGGCAGCCAGCCCGGGACCCCGCCAGGCAGGGCTCGCGATTTCTGGGTGGGGAAGCTCGGCTTGCTTGGCCGCGGGCAGACTCGGATCGATGCAGGAGCTGGCTTGAAGCTTAGCACGCTCACCACACACTCCTGTCGGCACGTGTCTCCCGGAACCGTTAGCCAAGCCATGAGGCGTTTCCTTGCGGTGCCGGTCAAGATCAGCCTGCGAGACACCTCGCCAGCCATCACCAGTTTTCCTCCTCCACGCTGCCCCTTCTCTTGCGCTGTGGGGATCTTTGGGAACAGCCTCAGGTGATGCAGGAGAGGCTGGGAACATCGCCTGTGTCTGCAGACAGAAGAGGACGGAGCTGTAGGGAGCAGCCAGCCGGTCACGCCCACAGGCACCAGGTGGACGGAGTGGGTGGGGGCAGGGGTGGGGGCGGGGGCAGCATTTGGCTTGGAGCTCTGCAGCACCCGGTCAGACCGAAGCTCCCCGGTCACAGCCCTGGAGGAAAGGTGCAAAGGGTGGCTGGGCGGGGCAAAGGCAGGATTTGGGCTGCCCCACACCGCTGACAGAGGACTAGCCACGTGAAGTGTGTTACTTTGTACGACTTTAAAAAACAACTCGTGTGGTGAGAAGGGTCATGGATGTTCCTCGAGGGCTGACTCTGAATTTAAGAGGTCGCACAGATTGAGAAATTGTCCAGGTCGCAAGTGGTGCAGCTGGGATGTGAACCCACAGGCCCTAGGTGTGGGGAGAGAGGGCGTCTTGGCCGGTAAGAGGCAGTCGGGTGGGGTGGCACCGGGGACATGCTGTGGGGCCCCGGTACGTGCCTGGGGTCGGAGACCAGACCGCAGCCCCGCAGGAGCAGGAAGACACGTCCCAGAGGACCTGCAGTAACGCCCAGCCTTCACGGGGACGTCTGAGAGCAAAGGCACGTGTGGGCCCCTTCGGATGGGCGGTTTCCTGTCACCAGCCAACAAGGCAGAGTCCACGGTCTGGAAAAGGGACCGTTTCCAAGCTCGATCGATGAGCAAAACAGTTGGCCAGCCTTCATGGGATCTAAATCCCCCCGAATCTGGACGGAGGAGGACGATGACGCCTCCTTGGATTGGAGGCCGGCAGGCAAGGGGTAGGAAGCAGAGGTGTGGGGGCCGGTGTCCAGGCCCCGCTTGGAGGGCTGTGCTCCGGACCCCGCCTGCTCGAGCAATTGCTTGGCTCTGCTCCCTCTCTGTCTCACTCTCAAACGAAGGCATTCCTCCGCTGCCGACCTTACCGGTGACATGAGGCTGACCGAGGCAGGGTCAGGGAGCGCTAACCGCAGCGTTGTGGTCCCCGAAGGCTCGCTCTCCCAGAGGTGGCACCAAGCACAACCTCAGGTTCAGGGATGCTCATGCGTCTCAGCTTCCAGAGGGCGGGCTGGGCACACCCCGAGGGCGCTCAGGAAGTCACAGCTGGCACGCAGGAGCTATTTCCTCGGTTCCGCAAATTACGCAGTAGTGTAGAAGTGCAATCACACCTACTCAGCAGGAATGCTGTGAGAAGCCCAGTTCAATGTACATTAAAACACGTACACGTAATTCTCTGCTGAAATAGCAACTGCAGTGGGCTGAGACATTTTGCAAAGTCAGATTTATGCTGCCAGTGTGAGTA
Organism: Anoura caudifer; assembly: GCA_004027475.1. Classification (NCBI taxonomy): domain Eukaryota; kingdom Metazoa; phylum Chordata; class Mammalia; order Chiroptera; family Phyllostomidae; genus Anoura; species Anoura caudifer. Next base: position 32,318 of record PVKU01010066.1, on the reverse strand, counting down.
CAGACACAAATGGGGGATTTATCTAACGGTCATTCTTCAAGTGTAGCTGAACGTCGTTGGCATTTCGAGGCCATTTACTCACGTGTGCGTCTTAATCTTGTCCTCTCTGATCAGCCATATAATAACTTTTATTCAGATGTTTCTGATTGATTGCCGCCGAGTGAGCCAAAGCCACTGTTTTTCGTCAGCCGCCGTGTCTTCTTTGCAAAGAAGAAAAAAATATTCCTCAGCGTTTGGAAGGCTATTTAAAATCTGATTCAAGCCTAAAAGCCAGCCAAGAAACTCACAGACGTTTTTTCAAGGGTTTCAAAGAAAGTATTGTTAATTCGCATTTTCATGATTGGCAATAAATTATTAAAAATTGGGAGTTCGAAGCTGACTATCTGATATGGAGAACGAATTAATTTTAATGAATGCGACAATGTGATTTTTCCCCCATGCTCTTATGCCCACCTGGACGTGTCTCTGCCATGGACACACACGCATCATTTTGACCAACATTTTAAAGTATTAAATGGAAATTTTCCCTTTGGCCACCTCAGAGCAATGTTTTTGGGGCCCTGCTTGAGCCCACCTAAACCACGGTGGGCATTTTTCCAATCTGATCACGAGTGTTTGAAAGCCAGGGATCGGAGGGCACCTCACACACAGCAAGCCCTTCAGGGGGCCTGAGAGGACGCGGGTGGAACTGTGGTCTGGAGAAGGCCCACCTGACGATTCAGTTCCCTTCCCCCGCTCTCCCTCTGTTTGCGTTTCTGAGTCATCCGGCTGAAAGAATCAATTTGTCCTCCAGAAATTCACTGACGTGATTTCCCGGAAAACAGCATCCACAAAAGCGGGTGGCGGAGAACTCCGTGATTGTCTTCCTTTGCCAACAGCTCTTTCGTCTGGCTGCTTGCGGGGTGCGCCGGGGACGCTGGGCCCCCCGGGGAGCGAGCTGCTCCCTGGGTGCAGAGCTCCCTGCGCACCCGAGACCCCAGGCCTCGGTGCCTGCGTGCCCAGGAAGTCATTTTCCTGATGCGGCTTGAGCATCCCTGAGCAGGGTGTGTGAAGTTCGTTCCTCAGGCAGCTGGCAAACTAGTTTACAACATGAGGCAGAAACGAAAATAGCCAGACAGAACAGAGGAAAACAGCCTACTCAGTAGGGGGAATCATTTTTAAAAGCTACCAATAACATAAATAACAGGTCTTGCTGTTTCCCCCTGGTCTTTTTAATATCTCAGCAACAAAAAGGTTTGGCCTATCACTGGGGGACTTGTGGGGACCTGGTGTAATGACGTGAAAAATCGTACCTGACACTTGATAGGGAGCTGACGCTTCCCGAGTTGCAAGCCACGGACAGGAGGGGTCCCAGGGCAGGGCTGCTGGGGGCTGCGCCCGCACCTGTGCCCGCACCTCTGTCCCTCAGCCAAGGCCTCACTAGCCTCTTGGGAAGTGGACTTTCCCAGCCACGCGTGGGCTGTGTCCTGTTTGCTCCTGCCCCCAGCAGAAGAGTGACGGGAACCATAAGAAATGCTTCGAACGATGCCTCTTTCCGGACAGTCCCCTTGTGGACGGCAGAGGGTGTGTGCAGGAGGTCCAGTCTCCGAAAAGGAGGTTAGAGGCACAGCAGCAAACTCTAAGCCGTGAAAACTAGGACTGGAGCTCTTTCTCTGCTTGTTTACAGGCAAAACAAACGGACGAGATGAAAGTCTGAGCCGTTGATTTGCACGCTCATGTCAGGGCTTCCTGCTGTTCGACATCGCATCGTGATTGCATTGTGACTTGCATGGCTATTTACATTTCTTTTTAACATGAACAAAGTATGTTTTTCCCCAATACAATGCAAAGCCCAAGCAGTCCTTGGGAATAAGTTGTTACACTCTTAAAAAGAATCTTTGTATCTTTAGAGCTGGAAAGCGCCGTAGAGATCATTTCACTCAATACCCCATTTAAAAATTATTTTTAAACTCCCTCCCAGGAAAACCTGCTCTTTGTGGGATATAATAGCCGGTGTTGCGACCGATGCCTAGAGTTGTGCACCCTGAGACAGACCGGTTCCACTGACCGCCCCTCCCCCAAATTCCTGTGCTTCCCCTTTGGGCCACCCCCTCCCGCTGCTTGAACTCCTGGCAGCCACGGACCTGCGCTCCACGCCTCCAGTTTTACCTTTTGCAAAGAGCCCCATGGGTGGAATCGCGCAGCCTGCGGCCTTTCGAGATGGGGCTGCTTTCATTCACCATGATGCCTCTGCAGTCCATCCAGGTTGCTGATGTAGCAACAGTTCATTCCTCGTTTACGGCTGCGTACTATTCATCGTGTGGGTGCCCGGTGGTTGAAACACACTGGAGTTGTTCTATACCTTTTCGTTTATGAATAAGAGCGCTGTAAATATTTATGCACAGGTTTTGTGTCAATGGTGTTTTGCGTTTCACCATTCTAAAGATGCGTAGTGGTATCTCACTGGGATTTTTTTAAAAAGATCTCCTTTATTTTTTAAAGACTTTATTTATTTATCTTTAGATAGAGGGGAAAGGGAGAGAGAAAGAGAGGGAGAGAAACATCAGTGTGTGGTTGCCTCTCGTGCGCCCCCTACTGGGGACCTGGCCCACACTCCAGGCTTGTGCCTTGACTGGGAATTGAACCGGTGACTCTTTGGTTCACAGGCCAGAACTCAGTCCACTGAGGCACACCAGCCAGGGCTGTCCCTGTGATTTTAATTGGCAATTTCCCCGATGGGTAAGTCATTGGCCATCTTTTCAGGTGCTTTCTTGTTTTCTTACTGAGTTTTGAGGATTCTTTGCACATTCTGGATCCAAGTCCTTTGTCACTCACGTGATTTACCGATATTTTCTCCCCGTCTCTGTGGCTTATGTTTGCATCTCTTCGTGATGGTACGTGAGTCTCAAACGAGAAGAACGTGACGCGTCGGCCACTTGTACGGGCTCTGCCATGAACTGACCGCCCGTGCCAATGGCTGGCCCATGTCCTTCCCTGCGCGCTGCTTGTAGGACAGGGGGAGGGGTGAGAGCACTTCCCAGCTTCTCTGCAGCCAGCGTAGTCAGCGGGTCTGAGTTCACGCAGGTGGTCAGCAGCAGGGAGCGGGGCTAGAACTCAGCCGCCTCCCGCTCTGCTGCCTTTGCTTGCGGTGGAATTCGTCTCATTGTTTGAAATGCCGTTTTTCATTAGGTGGTCCGTTTGCATGACTAAGAATTCAAAAAGTATGAAAGGGTATGCTGGGGAAGAAAGCGTCCCTGTCACTCCGAAGAAGCAGTGCATGTGATTATTTCTCAGGCTGCCTTCTGCGTAAGAAATATGTAGAAGCACATTTCTGTAAGTGGTGCTGTGTGTGTATATGTGTGTGTGTGTTTCCCTTCTCTCCTTTAAAAAGGGAATTATACTCTCTGCAGCTTTCTTTTTTTGCTTCTGATAGCAGTGTAAATTAAAACCACACAGAGATGCATTTTTTTTTTCAGTTGGAAGGTTTGACGTTGAGGACATTTTATTGGGCTAAAAACCATTTGTCTTTCCTTTTCTATGAATTCTCTGTCCGTATGGTTTCCCTGTGGGTTTTTTTGTTTCCTATTGAGTTGCTGAGTTATCTATGAGCTACTTATTTATCAGAGGAATTAACTTTGTGATATATTATAATATATCATTTCCCCCCCCATTTGTCACATGACTTTTTTTTTGGTACTTGCTTTTTGCAGTTTTGCGTCAAGAGTTCTGGCCTTTGTGTGGTTGAATTCATCAGTATTTTTATTGCTTTTGGCATTTGCTCATCATTGGAGAGGACTTCTCCCTGCTCGTGTTAAATGAAGAATTATTCTAAAGGTTTCTTTAGTTGATTATTCCTTCTCCATTTTATACATCCTTAAACATTATTTGGAAGTTAACCTGGCATAAGGAGTGAGACGCAGGTCCAAACATATTATTCTAGAAGGCGGCCATTTGCTTCAATGCTGTATTTTTTTTTTTATTGCGGTGAGGATGCAGCATGAGGTCCATCCTCCTAATAAATTTGTAAAAGCATGGTCTGTCATGAACGAAGGCACAATTCTGCACAACAGGTCTTTAGAACGTGTTCCTCTGGTACAAATGAAGTTTTATACCCATCCAACAGCACTAAATTTCCGTCTTTGGGGGGGTCCTGTTCCCTACGGCAGATTCTGCATCACACTGATCTTGTTCTCTATGTGAAACCTAACCCGTAAATCACTTCTAGCGATTTAAGCTGCAGGCTGAGTCTTCCTTCAGTACTCTTTTGGTGTCTTCAGACTTTATTCCGCATTTTATTTAAACAGCCTTGTCAAGTGTACGGAAAGAATTTTACAGCAAACACTGATTTACGCCACATGTCGTAGATTCTCCCCGAACATATGAGCCTGTCAGGAAGTGATTAACAGCATTTAGAAAAAGGTGACTTTTGCCTGATTACTTCCAGTTTTTATTTTAGCCATTCTTCTTGTTTTGAGGAAGGTAGGTTGCCTACTACAGTCTAATTAGATTGGCTTCCTTGTTGGCATCCATGTCTCTGGAGATGCGGGAACAGGGTGTTCTGTAACAAGATACTTCGGTGCCGTGGCCAGTGACTGCTTTGGTGCTTAATGACTCCTGGGCATCATCGTCTTGTCCCCACCGGCACAGTTTACTTCAGAAGGCCAAGTTCGCTTTGGGGTAGGGTTTCGTTCCCGGGGAGGCCGGGCCGGTGATGCCGTCTGCAGGCACATGGAGTCTTACTACCCAGGTGTTTGGACAGCTGGTGGTGTTGCGTGCCACACCACCTGCAGAAGCCAGAAGGCCAGCAGCCGTTCATTCAAGTTCAAGGTACGTATGTGACAGTCGTTACTGTTACTTATGTCCTATAGCACAGCTTTGAGGCCCGTTAAATGGCTAATATCGGAAAGACCAGAGATAAGTTGGCGAGCGTGTGGAGAAGAGGGAACCCTAGGGCACTGCTGGTGGGATTGTAAACTGGTACAGCCACTGTGGAAAACTGTGGAATTTCCTTAAAAAAAAAAAAAATTAAAAACAGCAAAACCGCCCAGTGCAGCAGCTCCTCTTCTGGGTATTTCTACGAAGGAAGCAAAACCACTAGCTCCTAAAAATATTTGCAAACTTCATCGCAGCGTTAGTTACAATGTTCGAGAGATGGGAGTAACCCAAGTGCCCGTGAACGGAGGAGCGGATGACGAAGGTGGGGTAGGCACGTAGGATAGAGAATTAGTCACCCTCGGAGGAGAGGAAACCCTGCCGTTTGAACTTGGGGACACTACGCTAAGTGAAGGGAGTCGGACAGAGAAAGGCGAACCACGGAATGATCTCACGTGCATGTGGAATCGGAAGAACCAGACCGCTCCGTGCGACACGGGCCGTATGGCCGACTTACCCGTTCGACAGCTGTGTTTGTGTTGCTGTTCCCTGCACCGCTGGCCCGGCTTTAGTAGCCAGCACTCTGCCACCCCAGGTTCGCAGTCCCCTGATATTCACCGCACGGCTGTGCATGCCGCCTCTCCCAGCCCCTCGAGCTCCACATCCGAGTCGTCCTTCCTCCCTGTTCCCATGTTCGTCGGTGCCTGCACCTCCCGGCGCCTTGCCCCTGCCCTGGGGCCATTCTGCCTGCACCTTCTGGGCTGCCAAGGAGACAGCACCTCTCGGGAAATGGGGTCTGTTCACTTCCTGGAAGGCAGGTTTCTGAGTCTCAGCACCGCTGCCCCGCGGCGGGCGGGGGGTGACAGGGGCTGCCCTGGGCGCTGGGGATGCCTGGCCTCTGCCCACCAGCTGCCGGCACACAGCCCCTCCGGGACGCAACCAGCCAAGTCTCCTGCAGACACCGGAAACTGGGAGCCAGGGCTGCGCGTCACAGACGCAGCCATCCCAATGGTACCTTGAGGAGCGCTTCTTCCCAGCCATCGATGAGTAGTCCCCCAGCCTCTCACGGAGGCTTTTCTAGAGAGCTGAGCGCGCCTCGCTCGGGGGACATTGCGATGGCCCGTGCATCACGTCGATACCTCTGTGGCTCTGAGCTCTGAAGAAGCTGTTCGGTGGCGCCAAATTAGTTATTGATCGGGAGGCCCGGTGGATTGTGGGGATCCTCGCTCCGGCCCCTTTCGGAGTTTCTGGACCATCGCGGCGTGAGCGTAGGTGAATGCTTCAGAGAATCGGCTGCTCCGTTCTTTCTCTGAGGCTCCCTGTCATTGCGAGCTTACCGTTCATTCAACTTCTGTAATTCAGGGGGGAAAGGCGTGCACGCAGACAGAAGCAGGATCGATGGTTGAGTTTGGGGGATGGATTTATGATAAAGTGGCGTATTTTCAGCGATGATGCGAAATGGACAGGTCCCTCACGTGTGCTCGAGAAGCCTGCCCATTTGCCCGAGGAACCCCCATCTTTGTAAGGAACCATGAGAGACAGATACAACCTGTGTGTGTAGTAGCAGGTGGCCCCTGGTTCGCTACAAGCAGCTGGTTAGGTAGGGGTGAACATTTAGTCAGTCATTGGGGACGTTTTACTCTGGAGGTTTTGTTAGGGATGAACTGGAGAAGGGGGAGTAAAACTCACCAGCCGGAATAAAACGGACAGGTCTGATGTAGTCAGTCCGTCCCCCCAGCGAGTGAGAATTAATGGGTTTTCCTCACCCAGGGATGGTTTCCACTGCTTTTATTTAGAAAGAGAGAAGGGGAGCGAGAGAAACATCGATGTGAGAGAGAAACATCGATTGCTTGCCTCCCGTACGTGCCCGGACCGGGAGTCGGCAGAGTTTCCCTTGGGTGTGGTCAGGGTGGTGTTCCCACTTGGAGACAGAAGCACCCACCGAGGCGGGGAGTCCGGCTGGCACGGAGCACCGTGCTCCGTGGTTCCTCTGCTGAGCAGGAGCAACGTCGCAGAGCACCAGCGGTGGACACAGCCGCCCTCCTCCACCCACAGGAATCACCCGGCCTTCCACTTGCCTGCTCAACGTGGGTGACCTGTGCTGCTTTGCTGAGGACAGCTCGTCTCACGTCCTGACTCCAGACGGGCTGGGTCAGGTGCCCCCGGATGTCACGACCTCTGCCTCCCACAGCCTCCCGCTCAGCGGAGACCCTCACTTTCGGCAGCCCTCTCTCAAACCGCCGACCACGAGTCTCAGTTAGATTGGATTTTGCCGGAACCCAGGGGCCCCAAGACGTGTGGTCGCCCTGGCGACGGTGAATCGGAAAACCCAACAGTCGCTTTCCCGGTGGGTCTCGGACACGGAAACACCCATATTGCCCGGGTTCTGTAGTCCCCAGAGCCTCTTCTTAGAGACCTTTGGCGATAAAACAACAAAAAAAAGTTACATATTGCGGTCCTTTTTCAATCATCATGTGGCTGGGGGATTTTAGAGACAACGTCCTCTGGCCACTGAAAATCGGAAAAGCCAAGGTCCTGGCCACTGGCTTGCAGGTGTGCCTTAGGGGGCGCAGAGGGTTTGGGCGTTGTGACCCATCTAGGCTTCTGTTGAGGTGCTGGTAGGAAAGGAAATGTTATTGGGGCGACAAACTCATTGTCGCCAGGGGCCCCGTCAGCCTCGCAGTTGCCTTCCAAGGGCCCAGTGTCATTTCAGGGCTGTGTACGTGTAACTACTTCTTAACTGTTAGGCGAGAGCTCGGCGCTGCCGTCGCCGGGTAGAAACAAGGTGCTGGGCCGGATAAAACAAGGTAGGGGGCGGGTTCGGCCCGCTGGCCTTGTGCTTGCCACCTGTGCGTTAGATGGATTCTTTCCCAACCTCTTTATTATTTGCATGATTTTAGCCAATACATAGCAGCAGGGATTTAGCTATACACGAAACAAATTTCGTTTTCTTGCGAACATCTTAAAAAGAAACATCAAACGTAAAAAGCCGTACTCTCTTGGTGGCGTTCTCCTCGGTGCACAGAAATAGATCATCTTTGTACTGTTTCCGGAAGAAAACACAGAGGACAGTGCCATGGAGGTTCACCTGTAAAGGCGCGTGAGTTGGGAGTTAGTTTGCAGACAGGATTCGGGCAGACGGGTTTACGCAGGCGAACCCGGGGAGTGAGACGGGTGCTCTGGCGCGGTCTCGGTATCAGGCGGGGGACCGGTGCCGCACAGTGGGCGTTTGGCAGCAGCCCTGAAAAGCATTCCGCCTGCTCCACGCGTTGGGAAAACCGCAAAGCGGCAGTTCCTGGTGCTTTCGAACAGCGAGCAGCCCGAGCCTACGCCCTACTGGTGTGGGTCGCACACCGAGGCCTGGACGCGTCTGCTGGGAAGGACAGCTGGGTCCGTTTTGTCGCTCTTCCCACCTGGCCAGCGTGCACACATTTCGGTGAAAGCGGTTATGCGTGAACTCACAAGGATCTTCTCCTCGGTGGGTGCTCCACGTGCAAACGTGGCCTACTGATTTTGATGTTATATGACTGCATGGTCTAGACCGGGTCTTCTCCACCTCGGCACTACTCATTGAGGGCTGGGGAATTCCGTGTGGGGCGTGGCCTGGTGCCGTGGGGGGCGTTTGCCAGCATCTCCAGCCCCTAAGGGCCAGTGGACCTCCCCAGCACCCCACCACAGAGTGACAAAGTCGTCCTCAGACTTTGCCAGGTGTCCCCGGGGCTGGGGGAGGGAGGAATCAGCCGCACCCCTGGTCCGTCTGTCAGATAAGTCAGCGCAGCATGGCAGGGGCGGTCCCCAGGGCTCGGCCCCCTGAGGGTTTGCCAAAGCAGGGAGAGCCTCCCGTCAGGGGCTGGTTGTCTTTTCCTGGCCTTTCTTCAGGTTGGTTCTTGAAAAGAAAGGGTGTCTTCTGGTTTCACCCCTGCACGTGTGTCTCCCCATGGTGGCCAGCATGGAGCAGCAGCTGCTGGTCGGAGGCGCAGGGGGCGGAGGTTGGTGCCCACGGGGGCAGAGTCAGGGATCAGACAGCTCTCTGCAGCGGTGAGGTGCCACCACGGGACCAAAACCGTCCACCGCGGGCCTGCCCAGGTTCAAATCCTAGACCCGGCTGGGAAGCGGGCCTGGTGCCCCACTTACGGCTCGTCTGTGTGGTTCTGCTTGCTCGCTTGTGTGAGATGTTGGTAAGCTTGGCACCCACTGCATGGCTCTGCTGTGAAGGTCCGCTGATGTGTTACTTGGGAAGGACTTGGTGTCTGGCGCTCAGCAAGCGCTATGGAAGTATTTGTTAAGTTAGAAAAAAAATATCCTCAAATAATTGGTGGAAGCCTGATAAAACATAACAGGGGAAAATGCCAGATTGGCTTTGGAGTCTAAAAATAGGACATGCACCCTTGGCCGGTGTGGCTTAGTGGGTTGGGTGTCATCCTGCAAAGCAAAAGGTCACCGGTTCGATTCCCAGTCAGGGCACATGTCTGGGTTGTGGGTTTGGTCCGCAGTCGGGGCATGTGTGAGAGGCAACCGATAGATGTTTCTCTCCCTCTCTTTATCCCTCCCCTCCCTTTTCCCAAAAGTAAATAAATAAATAAAATGTTAAAAAAAATAGAGCATGTTTGGGAGTGGGCAGGTTAATAGAGAATTTCCGGATGCATGTAATTGTGGGTTTCTTTAATTTTCTTTTTTATTTTTAAAGATTTTACTTATTTATTCTTAGAGAGAGGAGGGAGAAAGAGAGCGAGAGAAACATCAATGTGTGGTTGCCTCTCACATGCCCCTTGCTGGGGAGCTGGCCTGCAACCCGGGCATGTGCCCTGACTGGGAATCGAACTGGCGACCCTGTGGTTTGCAGCCTGCGCTCAGCCCACCGAGCCACACCAGTCAGGCTGTAACTGTGGTTTGAACCCGAGTACGTACTGTCTCCTGTGGCACACCCAGTGGCCTGTCACCTTGCCCCATTTGCTCTGGCTGTTATCAGGCCATTTCTGGAGGGCAGGGCTCACCTTTAAAGTCTGCCGCTACCGGACTCAGGGATGTCGGGCGATGGGGCGAGGCCGAGGGAAGCAGAGCGCCCCACCATTTGGAGGCGTGTGGAATGGGTGGGCGCTTTTAGTCTGAGGAGTGTTCAGCAGGGCGGGTGACGGATGCCCACAACCTCCTGGGTTGACGTGGGCAGGGGACATGTCCTCCTTACGGCGTCACAAGGTACCGTGGGGACTTCTGCTGAGAAGTGACACGCACGCACCTGTTTGCATCGAACGTGAGCATGCTTTCTAGTAAGGAGCTGCCGCACCTGTTGACAGAAAGGGCTGTCTGCCCAGCCGTTCGCCGTGTGCAAGAAAACACAGAGATTCCGCCGCATCCTGTTGGCATGGGGATGTTGGACCAGCACATGGCCGCGCTGAGCCCCAACAGAAAGATTGAAGGGACCTCTCACGTGCCACTGAGAGGTAGGATTTTTACATGAGCGAAACGTCACAGGACAGTGATACGTTCGTGGTGGAACCGCCCAGCCCATCGGCCCACCCGAAACCCTTTCTGCATTTACTGTGGGGCCGTGACTCCACGCTTCTGGAGGCGGCAGATTCAGGCCCTGCGGGCTTGCTTCTTGCTGGGAGGCTTGCTGATCCTCGTCGTCTTCCCGTCCTTCTCGCGGCGCCTGGCCCATCTTTCCGTACAGTTCTGCGCCAGCCATCGCGGGCTCCCTAACAAAGGACCCCCGCCCCAGCGGCTGACGCCTCAGCACACATTCATTCGGGTTTCTCGCTGGCAGGCCTACGTGCGTTCTGATAAGCTGTCGCTCCTTACAAAGTCATTCTGAGGGGCGGCCGCAGAACCTGCAGTGACAGCAAGCTCCCAGAAAAGGCCATGCGGTGAGCGGTAAGGTGTTAGAGGAAAGAGCCCGGCTTGGAGGGGGTGCACGCAGCTGGGAGCGCAGGGGGTACACGGAGGGGTCGCCTGGGAGGTTTGTGCCTGCGGCCGATCGCTCGGTGGTGCCAGTCGCCCACGGAACCAACTTCATTTCTCTCTGGTTCTTGCTCCGAGCCTTTCTTTCCCGCTCCCGGGGACCCCACAGCTCCTCCGGGGAGCAGGTGTGCATTCGGGTGTTAGAACCTCGTAGCAAACCGTCCTGCCTCAGCTGGTAAGAGAGTCCTCCCGACCCCAGCTGGGCACTGACGGCGGGGAGCAGAGGGTCCGCATCACCTTCCTCACTGGATTCCCACCTCTGCCTTCCACCTGCCCTGCCAGCCCCCTGTCTTCTCATGCCCCGCCCCCTGTCCTGCCACCTCAACCCCCTGATGGCTCCCGGGGCAAGCGCCACACCTGTCTCCTGGGACTCCCTTTCTTTGCTTTCACCCATAAGATGCCGCTGTTCCTTGCATCTTTCTTTCCCCTTCTCGGTTCCCTGACATGTTTCGTGATAGCCAATCCCTGTAGCGTGGGACGTAAATTCTGTTCTTGGCAACCCGACCATTCCTTTATTCTGTTCTTCCCCTGCACTAGACCGACAGCCTAGAATTTTCCTTGTTCCTTTACCTCAGAACTTGGAAGTCTCGCTCATTGATTTTTGCATGCCAGGTGAGATCATCATTCCTAGAATCTCTCAGCCACGTGCAGGCTGAGGTCCGGGTTGCTCACTCTCCTTAGCTGTCTGCCAGCCCCTGGGATTTGAGGCCGTTTGTCCTTCAATTCCTGGAAACATGAAAAAATAAAATAAAAAAAAAAAACAGCAACTGGCTTTGTGGTGCATCTTCTCTTGTGATGTCTGCGTTATTTCTTAGGAATTCCGTCAGCCAGAGTCCCCTCTGGATTCCTCTCCTCGTTTTGGCTGCCCGTTTTTAACGTGCCGATGCTCGGCTTGTCTTCTGATTTTTAGAAAACCGGCTTTCTCTTATGAGAAGGATTTTGATTCTTGCTTTGAATAGTTAGCTGTCTTCTTAAACGTGTCTGAGCATGCTCATTGGCTTGCTTTCTTTTGAATCTCCCCCTCTGGGCTTTTATCTCCGTTCCTGCCGGGAGCAGTGTTTCGCTTACTCTTTCTCTTTCATAAGCCAGGCCCCCGGGGACGCCCCCGACTCCTGCTGCACCCCTTGTGCAGCAGAGTGGAGGTGGGAGGCTCCGTGCGTGTGGCAGGCACTTGCTGGTGGGCGTTGGGGTACGTTGGCCGGGCTCTCCCAGGGAGAGCATTCTGATCCTCATGTGAGGTGACGGACTTCTCCGTTCAGCTTGGCCGGAGGAGCTCTCTCTCCCCGCTTAGGAACGGACGTGCCTGGCGGCATGCTTTTCTGCCTGGAGTGTGTGTGTGCATAAGTGCACACACGTGTACTTACGTGTGCACCTGCATCTGCGTGTGTGTGCACACGAGTGTGTGTATATACCGGTCCCTGTGTGCCTGGTCTCCCGTTCTGCCTGAAGACCTTCAGCACGTCCCAGGTTTCCGCTTTTCCCTCCTTCAGTGCCTGGACCTGCTGTTGCCTGTGGCATCTCTTGGGACCCTCTTTGGTGCTGTGATGTAGGGCTCACCTGCCACCTGCATCAGGTGAGCCCTCTACCAGGGTTCCAGCTGCAGCCTCCTCTGATCAGCGGTGTGGCTGAATCTTCCCTCGTGTGCTCTCTGGCTGCAGAGCACAGGTTCTTACCCGGGGTGCCGGTGCCCCAAGGCGTGCGTGACCGTGTCTGGAGAGATCCGGGGCTGTCATTACTGGGGGTGGGGGGGGGCTACCCCTGGCATCTCGAGGGCAAGTTCACGGATGCAGCTTAGGCTTCTGCTACGCACAGGACACCCCCCGATACAGAACCGTCCAGTCCCGAGGTCACGTCACGAGTGCTGTGCCGGAGAAAGCCTCGTCTGCCGTCTCGTTGCAGCTGCCATGCTTTGTCACTTGAACCACTCCCTTGCCATCCCCCGAAAAAGGCTTCCGAGAGAAACCGGTAAAATAGGCACTCAGTCCGCACTGCGGGAGCGGGAAGCCTGTGAGCTCTGTCGGTAGCGATGTCTGCTTGTATTTTTAAAAAGGGGCACAGAGCTCCCTGGGAGTACCCATCATGTGGTCGCTCTGCCTTCAAGATGTTCCCTGCGCCCACTGACACCGTCTGAGCTCCGCGTGCTGAGCCCCCTCCCCAGGCCGGCTCACGTTCCAGGGGGAGCATGTTTCCAACAGCAGCCTGCAAAGCTGCAGCCCCGAACCTGACAAATGGCCACACACTTCACTTACAGCGCAGCCGTGTCCCCGAAGGAACGATGTTTGGGAAAATGTGCACTTACGTCAAACAATCCTTTCGCGTATCTTCTTCTCTCGCATTTCCATGGAGAAGGGAGGACGTTTTCTCGAAGCGCGTGCCCTTGGAGACGTTCGGCCGACGGTGGTTTTCCCTGTGTGATTTTCAAGCCCAGGCTTTTCCCCTTCCACCCGAGTCCGCGGAGGAAAGTGTCGCCCTGCGTTTCCCACGAGGCCTCGCGCTGCCGGCGCGTGCAGGGCCCCAAGTGGAAGGGCGGGCGAGCACAGTGAGGTTCTGGGAGCTGCCCTGCGGGAGCAGCTGGGAGGGACGCTCCCTCCGAGCCGTCTGCGGTTTGGCTCATCTGCGTTGTGTTTCTCCAGCGTTTGATGAGATCACAAAGTAAGGATGCAAGAAAAATAGGCAGCAGTAAAAACGTCCTAAAAAGACACGGAGCTCTGTTTGCTGCCTCAGAGAACATGGCTGCAGGCAGGAAGACAGGTTAAAAGGAGGACAGGAAACAGTGGCACAGGGCAGGGTGCGCCTACCGCTGGTGCAACGGGGTTTTGTGCTGCGGAGGGCGCGGACGCCCCAAGGGAAGGCGAGCAGCCATGGCGCGTGCGTCCAGCGGGGGGTGACTCGTGGTGCTGGGCCCAGGAGCAAAGCCGAGGCCCCAGCCGGCTCACTCTTCTCAGAACTGTCACACGAGTCTGGGTGCATTGACGCAGCTCATCACCAGGAGGCAGCCACGGAGGCACCCACTCTGGTAGAAGGTGCCCCCCCCACAACCCCACCAAGAGGCACACACGATTTGTCCCATCTTCATCTGACATAGGGTTGATGTCTGATATCGTGTGAGCGGTAGCCTTCCCAGAGTGCCACCGGAGGCCCCGGGGTTCGCAGGAGAGACACGTGCTGAAAGGTGGGTGGTCCCAGCGTGAGCTGGGGCTCGGAGCCCCCCTGCTGTCTGTCTGTGCACACCCCTCCGCTGGTTCTGGGCATCTGGGACCCCGGAGACAGGGTTCCCCAGGACCACTTTCCTGGTTGTGAGTAGGTGAGGCCTGCGCACCGAAGCCCCACAGCGCGAATTGGGAGAACCAAGTTGTAGCTAGTTCTGCATTCCCTTTCCTGGCCACGTGGGGACGTTCTGGGAATGGCAATGGGGTCGGCGGTGCCTGTCACAGATTCCCAGGTGCGGAGTGGAGCACCGGGAAGGCTGCCCGGAGGAGGAGGCTGGGCTAGAGCGGCCCCGCGGTGAACAAGCTGCTCACTTGCTTTCCCTTCGTGGGGGAGGTCGCACGTAGCAACAGGCATGAGTTCTCTTTCTTACTTTCCAACGGGAAATGAGGGTTGCATGCAAGGAAGCAACCCGGGGAAGAAGGCACCGGACGTTCCTGCGGCCCTGGGTGCACAGGATTTCTCCGAGCTGCAGGGAGCTGACCCTGGGGGTGGCTGGAGGGCTGCCCTTCCCAGCACGTGCTTGCCTCGGTCCCTGAGAACAGGGCGCACGAGTCGGGGGGTGCTGCGTTGTCTGCCCTGAGGGGACTTTCTGCGAGAAGACTCAGTACTTGAGCGTGTGCCTGCGTGCGCATGTGGGGGTGCAAAGAGAGCCCGTCTGCCCTTCAGTTTTCTCTCCCACGACGTTTCAGAGATCTGGATGCAACCTGTGTTTCAGTGGACGGCACTGAAGGGGCGACTTCATCAGCCAAAGAGCCCTGGAAGACATCGGCTGTGGAAAATCAATGAATGCAAGTCTTTCCAATTATGATTTCTTAACTTGGATGATCTGCTGTCTAGAAATGTACTCTATACCAGAGCCGCATCAGAAGACACGTGCTGTCACGATGTATCTGAGCTCAGAGAGCACCCGTCGGACTGCAGACTCGTTGAGCGTGGGGGTGTACGGGAGGGAAGGAAGATTGTTTCCCTGGAACCGGGGCTGGAGAAATCCGAAAGTCGTTCGCCGTGGCCTTGGCCAGCCTTCAAATACGTCAGCCTGGAGACGACTTCTTCACATTTTGCCCTTGGTATTGACTTCTCAATGTGGTCCGTCACTCCTTTCCCATTTTCTATGACATCAGACTTTACTTATCTAGGAGAACAGGTTCCCATAAATGTTGCTTGAGCCGAGGATGATAAAAAAAGAAGCTGGAATGTGGTGGATTCCGCGTGAGTTAGAGCCTCCACATGCTAGAACCAAGTTTTCTTTGCTGCAGAACGTCTCGTAGGAAGGTCGGGTAAGAGCTGTAATGGCTTTCTGAGGCTGAGCAAGGTAGCGAGTCAGGTGCGCGTGAGGTGGGAGGGACTGGGCCGGCAGCCCCGGAAGAGCCGAGAGCTGGGCGATGAAGTGCCTGCGGTGGCTGAGCCTAAACAGTATCTGGGAAACTCAACGTATACGCGTTGGTGCTAAACGTGATCACGCGCGAAAAGGTAGCAGACGCTTGGAGGTCTACGTTCATGTCAGTGGGACGAGGGTGAGTTTAAATGTGGGAAGAAATGCAATGCAATGCGATGCAGGTGTGACCAGGGCAGAACCGGGAATTCCTCCGCGGGGTCGGAGAAAGTGCAGCGTCGGCACATAGCAAACAATGAGTAAAATAAAGGCAGATCCGTGAAAATGTACACAGAAATATGACGATCGAGACTGAAGAAACGTCTTTTTTTTCCCCTGAAAGGCGATTTAAACAAAATCTTTCTTACAGGTCAACTACGCATAAATGAAGTATAACATAGTGATGCTCAGTAAGTCTAGTTGTGCCCAAGGAATTTTCCAGGAAAAGTCAGGAAAAACCCCACTGGAGCACAGACAGGGCTTACCTGCACGGCTAGAAGAAGGTACGAGGACTTGAAGGAGGAATCCCCTTCCGCCGTGGGCTTGTTGAAGGGGGGCAAGGGGGCATTCCAGGGGAGAGGATGCGGACTCTTCCGTCTAGCCTTTATTTCACGGACCCGTCTTCCCAGAGCAGGCCGTCCACGAACATTTCAAAGTATTGGATTTCGTACTGAGCAGGTCGATGCTGGCGTACCAGCCCCAGTGACGTCCCAGAAGGCACCAGCGATGTGCCTCTGGTGACTGTGAACTGCTGTCGAGAATATTGTTGGGTTTGGCTTGGAGCCAGACTCCTGCGCTTCCTGCTTGGGTGTGGGGTGTTGGAGGAGACTGGAGATTGGCTGGGCAGACCTCTGAGGGGGTCCCAGAGATTCCTCGGCCCCGCTGGAGGGGCGCCCTGTGAAATCCTCCGTCTCTGAGTGGAGGGGGGGGGCGGACCTTTGATACGACAGCTTATTGTCGTTCCGACTGCACTCTCCACCTGACCTCGAGTGAGTCAGAACTCAGGATGTTGTTAGGACGCAGCTGCCCAGGTGAGCGGGCGTCTGCTCGGGGGGTCCTGGACGCTCTTGCTCCTCCGATGGAAAGGGACCTGCCACCGAGAGCCCTCCCCGTCTTCACCTGTTGACGCTGCAGTGGGCCACAGCCACCATGACTAAGAGGCCACATCCCCGAGGGGCAAAGAGCAGATGCTGAGGGGACGGGGCAGATACTGCGAGAGCTCTGGCCCCCGCAGGCATCGGCGGGCAGCTTCGCCAGCTCTTGGCCACCCGCCTGCTGGATGCTCGTTCTGTGAGGAAAACAGACCCTCGTGGCTCAAGCTGCGTTTTCTCCTCACTTCGTTTCTCTCATTCCAGTGCAGACCTCGAGGCTGCTCCGTACCTGGAGTGTCTCCTGCTCAGGGGAAACAGTTGGTGGTTGTGAAATCTCTAGAAATAATGAATAACAGCAAAAAAAAAAAAAAAAAAAAGTCATCTAAGATTCAGCGAGGCAAGAAAACCCGCATCGGCGGTGTTCCGAGTGCAGTGTTCAGGGAGTCATATGTTGTTTGTTTATAAAAAACACGAAGATTGAGGTTAGTTTTCCGTAACCCAGCTGCTCCTATCTGACTTTTGATCAAATCTCTAGTTATTTGTTTTGTGGGAGAAAACAAATGGCTGTGATTTATGTGCTGATACATCAAGATCGCCTCTGCACGTGCCCCGTGATGGAATTTGATTGCATGTAAATGAGATTCCGTCAAACCGACCGCAGGCAGATGAACAAAGTGGCCCGTGCTCCTGAATTCTGAGACAGACAATCAGTCACGGTTAACATCCTTTTCAATGATGTCACTGGAGAAGAACTCTAGAATATTATGTTCCGGGGTGATTTTGCGGTCAGCTTGGAGGCTGCTGCGTCTCGTAGGGGAAAGAAAGCAGAGAGAGCACACAACAATCTCATGATGCCTAGTTTAGATCCTTCTGTCATGGAAAGACACACTTCGTAGAGAGATTGATGGGAAGGGATGGAAATGAGGAACTAAATTCCAGGGCTGACGCGGCGGCTGAGCAGGAAGGTACAGCCGGTGCGTTTCGGTGGAGCTGTCACTCGGAACGATGTGACACTCTAACTGTGTGGAAGGCAACAGCTGGGAGGGGAGACGTCTCACACCAGCACTTCGTTGGGTTTCCATGCGTCTGGGAAACAGTGTTCATTTTTCGGTGTGTATTTATGGGGTGCCTGCTGCTGGAAGGCGTCAGGGACACAGAGAAGAACACTCTGTCCTCGCCCCGAAGGTGTCTGCAGTCTGTGGAATGACTCAGTGTCCTGCATAGGCCGTAAACAGGGGGACCGGGAATGTCCAAGGTGCGGGCAGGTGCAGAGGTGCAAGAAAGCACATCCAGCCTGCACCGGCAGAGAGGACGATGGGGAGGGATGCTGAGGGGGGTCCTGATGAACGAGGAGGGATCCGCTCCATGGGACAGGGAAGGTGTGAGGTTGTCAGGGCGTAGGACGTGACTCGTGGCTATGCACCAAACAGAGTGGTGCCTTAGGGAGATTGTACGTAGCTCCCACCGTCAGGAGGAGGGGCTTCTGGGCTCGGTAGCAGCAGATACACTGCGAAAAGCAAAGGGAAAATTAATAAAGGACCTGGGAAGTGGTGGTCATTGGATGTTTGAAGCCGCGAGATTGCATGATTGAGTTGACATCTTGGATTCTAGACCAAGATTGGAGGCCCTCTAGGAGGAAGGCAAGGTTTGGTTGGTATCAGCGCAGGCTGCTGGAGGCGAGTGGGTGGGTCAGGGAGATGTGCTGCGTAGCTTGAGGGATACAAGCCGATTTCCTCGTTACCACGTTTTGACGAGGTCTTAGCTGCTTGGGCTGCTGCTTGGACTAACGTCTCCCCCAGTCCACTGTTGCTCTCCCGCCCCCACCCCCCCAAGTCTCTTCCCATATGTTCTCTCTGTGCATTGTTGGTCTTGCAATGAGGTGGTCTGACCCCTTTGGCTGAGTGGGGGGATGGGCAAGGTGGTGGTCAAGTTTACTGAGTCCAAGTGTCTGCCTACGACGGGGAACCAAGCCCAGTCGGAAGTGATTTACCTTCCTGAGTGGAACAGACTCATTTCACAGCACACAGGTTGAAGTTCACAGGCACAGCCCAAGTCAGAGCTAATGGCTGAGGGGCGGCGAGACTTGGACCCAGGTTTGCCTGCTTCCAAAGCCTGTGCGCCTTCTCATCGCCCTGCTTTTCCGCTGCACCTTGTCCCCAAGGGGAGCCGGCGTGCATGGGAATGTTTAGCGCAGAGAACATGGAGTGTTAATTTTGCACAGTCCTATGAAATCCCAGAGAATGCACAGCTCCCCCTCCCATTTGGAGAACTGGGGAAGGATCCATGAAATGTGTGTTATTTCCGTGAGACCCTTAAGGATGGGTTGACCCCCCCCCCCTTTTTTTTTTTAGCTCAGGGAGAACCAGCTGGAGTCCAGAAGATACAGGGATTGTGAGTTCCGTTGCACCCATCTGGGATTTGCAGAGACATTTCTGCAGAAGACAGACTTATCAGCAGGAAATGCCATGTCCTGTTCTCTGTTGCAGCCCTTTAAAGGATCCCTACTTGTGGAGGTTGCTTCCCTGCGCGCTGAGGATGCACACAGGTCGCCTGCCCTTCCTTCTCCTGAAAGGCCCGGGCACCTTCTCAGCTGCTGTGGAAGCCCGCTCGTCTCCCTTAGGGGTCTTTAACTCCGTGGGCTCTTCAGTCCAGCAAGGGGTAAGCATTAAATGGTTGCCCACTGTTGGCCCACCCTCCAGACGCCCTCCTCGGCGTTCATTGTGGTGCTGAGCCTGCGCAGCTAGCTCAGTGGGTGGGCGCACACTCAGCAGGAGAGCTCTGTGCTGATGGAGGTGGTTGTGGGTGTCAGAAAGGTGTGCTCGTCTTACACCCAGACACTTGCATTTGTGTTCCGGCGCTACCATCCCCCATCCTTGTGAGAACGACACGGGACAGCCTCCTTGCAAGCACTGAGCGAGCGGATCGCGGCTGGCCCTGCACTGCCTGGTGCCCCGAACTTTCTTCTGAAGCTGTTTGTATACGCTCGTCAATGCCTGTTGGTCATAGGAGTTGTGACAAAATATTGAATTCCTGCATTTTAATATGATTAGTGTTGAAGTTCCTCTTTCTTTAAACTCACTTGAACACACTTGTTTTCTGATGCGTAGCGTGCTGACCAATTTGCATTCCCGGGACACATATCCTTGGCAGTGTTTACGGGAAACTGATCAGCCATGATACCTCTTTCTTTCCTTGTCCTGGGGGATCTGGATGCGTACCTTCTGGGGAAAACGGGAATGCGAGGTGACACGTGACTCAACAAACACAACAGTGAGTCAGCAGCTCTGCCCCATCCCTACCAGGAGGGTCAGTGATAACAGGGCAACGCCAGCCTGTCCCGCCTTATTCTGGCTTTCACGATGTTTTGTTTACTAACAATCGATCAACAACGTAGGGAGGAGCATGCAGGAGCAGGCAGCCTGGAGGCAGGAGGAGGTCTGGGC
The DNA here is from genome assembly GCA_004027475.1 of Anoura caudifer. Classification (NCBI taxonomy): domain Eukaryota; kingdom Metazoa; phylum Chordata; class Mammalia; order Chiroptera; family Phyllostomidae; genus Anoura; species Anoura caudifer. The sequence continues at coordinate 12,393 of PVKU01010066.1, read as the reverse complement.
ACTGGAAGCCAGCAGAGCCCAAACTCTGATCTGGCTGGTGCCCTGCGCGTCAGTCAGGTAAACAGAGCTATCCGTATAACGCAGGGCACTGGTGCGTTTCTGACCTTCGGGGTAATTTAACGTGCAACTGGGCTGATTCACGTGAAACCATCGGCGTGTACCAAGAGCTCTTTGGGAGCGTAGCAGACAGATTTTCCTTCTTTAGGAATCTTCAGTCACTGCACCGAGGTTGTCACAGCTGCATGAGTTTCTGCAAGATTTATATCCTCGTTCGAAATTGATTGATCCAGAATCAAGCGGTGTTGATTTGGAGCTTTCAAGATTTGTAGCCGAGTGCTGGTGGCAGCTGAGGCTCTGCAAGCTTCTTTGCCTGCTCACCTAGTCCCCGAGGGTGACTTTTTAGCCCACGGCATGCATGGCGAGGGGGGTGTGGCAGTCTCCTTAGCCCGTGCAGATCTTGGCTTGGTTCGGTTATGCTGTGCACATACTCAGCGAGGACACTCAGGGACACCTAGCCCCTGCCCAGGAGACATCGTCATCAACAGCAGACCTCTGTCTCTTGTCTGCACTTAATGTGAGATTGAAAATCGATCCAACATAGGAGCCTAACTTGCTCTCACTGTTCTCAATTGTATGGTCACCTGAAAACAAACAAACCAAAAGCCCCTGCTCTTCTGTAGCGTTAATGAGCTGCAGCTGATGGAATTTGTGAAGCCCTCCCACACCTGCTCCTTATTTCTCTGCGCTCTGTCCCACCCGGCAGGGAAGGCAGCTGCCTTTGCAAACCATGTCACGCAGTTCCTGGTGCAAGGTGCTGAGGCTGGGCACTGAGGTACGCCAGCTACCTTGCAGGCCAACCATGGGTGAGCTGTGGAGGCAAGCATCCATGGGTCCTCAGGGACAGGACCTGGGATGCATATGACACAGGACATTATTTCTAAGGAGCAGTCTCCACAGGGGCTTTGGGTGAATGCACTGCTACTTGCCTGCTGTCTGCTTTCTGACCTTGAACATGCTTCTCCTGGGGAAACAAGAGTCCAGGAACCATTTGGCCTCATAGAAAGGGAAGCACACCTGCATGTTCTCCTGAGAAGTTTAGGGATGCTTTCTGGTGCATGCAGAACAGATAAACTGTGCTTTTTTCTGGGTCAGAAGAGAAGAGGTTTCTTGGAAGCAGCATACGTCCTGGTTTTGCAGCCAGTGCCTTATTTTGAAGCAACCTGAACATTTTCAACTGAGCGATAACTTAGAAGTAGCTGAGGGCACAGTGGACTCATCCTAACTGATGTGCTTTATGTCTGTCTGCAACATCGCAGCCAACCCCATGGTCAAGGGCCAGCTTGCGTCCAGCACCCACTGTCCCTTTCATGTCCCTGCTCAACCGCTGTCTAAGCTGCAGGCAGCCAGTCGCCATTCAGGAGTGTCCCATGCCCTTGAGCCTTCACGCACGTGGCAGCCGGCCACGGGACCTCCTCCATGTCTGCTTTCTTCCCCTCACGTGGTAGCTGGGAAGTCCGTTCAGCGCGGACCCCGGGCTTATTCTTTGTCCTACAGAGGACCTTCCACTTTTATCTGCAAGAGCAAAGTGCAGTGAAGTAGTTGCAGAGAGAACATTTCTACAGGAAGCCAGTCTGCATCAGGGGAAAATGCATCGGGGCATTTCTGGCCTTCCGATGTAACTTAACGTGCAACCGGGCTGATTCACATGAAAGCGTCAGTGTACACCAAGAGCTCTTTGGGAGCGTAGCAGACAGCCCCGCAACTGCACCAGTGTGAGGAGGACGTTGGGGAGTGTGGTGATCTGTGGGGACAGCTCCCGTGTGTGTGTGCTTTGCGTTGGGGACGTTGCTGGAGGACACAGCAGGCTCCTTTGTGACCTGTTGGGTTGGCCAAGAAGTGCATTTAGTTCTTTGCTGTACAATGCGCATTTTTCATTTTCACCAGTAACTTGATTGATTTGGATGTTTTGAGTATGCTGGCTGTCTCCTGCTATTGGCTCCTAGTGGGTGGAGGCCGGGAGGGTGCTGCTAAACATCATCCAATGTATAAGGCAGCCCCACAGCAAAGAATCATTTGGCCAGAATGTCAGTAGTACCAGGAAACTTCGCACACCACTTTTGACACGTTCCCTCAGTCACAGCACCTTCTCCATACGCTGCACAAATCTTTTTTTGTGTGTGTTTCAGTTGCGTTTTTATCTTTCTTAAAATATCAAAGCATTATATGCCAAAAATGTTGCGTATTTTCTTCCATCTCCAACATGAAAATGGCTGCCCCCCAATTCACCAATTTTGATGTTTCTTTTCCATGCACACTGATCTGAGAGCTGTCACAACACAATCTAACAAAATTGTTTAGAATGCAGTTAAAGACACCTAAGCACTAGTAGGGCCACCATTCGGAAGAAACTCAGCAAACTTTTTGGCCAGCCCAACAAGTGAACCACATAAAGGCAAAGGCGAAATGAACCAGTCTTTACTCATGAAACCAAAGGGGGAGGAGGAAGAGCGATCCTTTTCGCGGATCAGCCACGCCGTGTTAAAGGAAGCTGAGGGAGTGAGAGAAGGAGAGCCCATATGTGAAACCTCCTCTGTTCTTTGGCGCTGTTGCCTGGCCCCTAGAATCTGTGGCTTTGCCCGTACGCAGCATGTCAGCCCAGGAAGGCTGCCCCAGACGCAGCTCCCTCCTCCCTCCTCTGAGACTGAGTGGCAGGAGGCTCTCCCTGAATGGAAAGGTAGACGTGATTGCTGCATCCTGCACCCCCTGAACGGCACGCCATTAGAAGTCAGTCGTGGATAATTTTGGGGGGCATTCCCATCCCTGTTTGCTTTTGCTCTCAAGGTTAACGACGAGCAAGAAAAACACTTTGAGGCCTTTTGACTAGAGAATCGGAATGAGGCATTCCTGGACTTCGAGTTGGAAAGGACTTCAGAGGTCTCGGCCTTGTCTCCCCCACACCCTGGGGGGGGGGGAAGAATTGCCTTCCACGGCCTCCGTTGGCCATCCAGTCTTGGCTCCAGGTCCCGACGTCCTGCGGAGCCGGGGGTCAGCACCGTCATGGGTCCGCGCTCTGTTTGGCAGCTCTGCTCATGAGGCAAATATTTTTCCCCCATTGCAGTGTCACCCTTTTTGCTCCCGTTTTCCTTGGTGAGCTGCAGCTTTGAGAGCAGCCACGCATTGTGCAGGGGGACTAACTTTTATCCTGTCTCAACCTTTCATAACCTAGGTCTTTTTTTACAACACTCTGACCTATGTTATCTCAGCACAAAGTCCACGTGGATTTTTCCCCCTGCAGAAAACCCTTCAGCATTGGGGGGAAAAAAACTCAGTACACTTGGGATTGTGAATAAGGTAAGGAGCACCCTGTCAAGCTACCCAGTGATGAGCATATAAACATCCTGAGCTTGCAGTAGAAGTTTGCAAATCTTCCAATCACTAACGGTTGTTTATAAGGCTGCCCATTCCTGCAATTCACGCTTGGGAAAGACAGAGGATTACAGACACTGAGGATGGGTGATCTGTTATTAAATAAACCCATGGAAAACTCTCCGACGTGGTTCACGCCTGTGGGGAGGGCCAGGTCGATGTCCGCCCCATTTGAAAGCCGAAGAGGCCTTCTAGAGAGAGCTTACCGAGGCCCCGGCGGTGTCCTGTACTTCACGTTGCGGTGAGCCCTCAACTTCAGCATCATCCGGGACTCTAAGCTGTCTCCCCGCTTGCTTGCTGGTTCTTATCCCTGCTTGTACCTAAGCATGCATGTCAGACAATGCTCAGGCTTTTAATTAACACGCCTTCCAGTGCCTATTTCAGTGACAATATTGGAAATGCGAAAAAGCCGCCCCTCAAGTGTGAGTTCCTGATATGCCAGGTGAGCTCCTCCAGGGTGAGCCTTCAAGCAGGATGCCTGCAGACCTCCGTGGCTCTCATGCTGAGCTCGTGTTCAGGTAGATAGCTCCTGGGCCATGCAACCTCCCGCCCTCAGGCACTTCAACATGTTCCTTAGTTTCTCACGTTATGGCTTCCTGAGAAAGTCGTCCTATTTGTGGGAGACAGCGCAGTTAACTCGTGTGAGGTTCTTCAATACCGGCGTCCGGTAGGACTGGGCCAATATGTTCTTGTAGAAGGTTACAAGCGATGAACTCTCCTAAAGTTTCAAAATTCTAGGAGAAAAGGAAGGGGAGGGAAAGAAAGAAGGCATGAATTTTTAAATAGCGCTCACCTGTGAGTTTCTTGAGTGCAGTTCTCACTTCTGCTGCTGCACAGTGAAGTGAGTGCTTCGCCCTTGTGCCCTTGTTCCCTGGAAGGCGAGCCCATCAGCAGATTGTTTCTGTGCTTCCTTTGATCCGAACGAGGAAACTCCGTTGGGTCTGTTTTCAGCAGACGGAGAAGGTTGGCCTCTCAACCCCCTCAGGAGCTTTGCTGTGATAATTGGCAATGAGCAGAAACTATGGATGTTACACACATGTGGGTTAGTCACTCAAAAACACATCACAAACAGGAGTCGGATGGGTTGTGGCCATCCTTCTGCTAAAATAGAGTATTGTTGGCTTTGGAAATGATGGTGGGAAGACAAACAAGTCCTGCGCAAGAATATTCGACAATTTATCAGGAAAACAGGTTGCTGGACAGGTGTGGGGAAAGTACGCTTTGTGGTTTTGGGGCACCAAGAAAGCAGGGGATTGATAGCCAAGGCTGGTAAGTGCAAGCTGACAATCTCCACCGTGCACTCTGGTGTGTGGTAAGCAGACACCCCAGCTTTGGAAAATGGTCCCGGATGCTCCCCGGAGTAGCTCCCTGAAATGGGGATGGTTGTGTCATGTGACTTCCTTCTTTTCGTTCCTTGATTCATCCATTGCCTTGAGTTGATTCAATGTATCTGCGTCCCATTGGTTGAGAGGATCCTGTAGGTTTCAGCTGTACTTTCCCAAGGTCGGCGATCCCCATGCGGCACTGTGCACCCCCACCCAAACTCAAACCACCTTCCGCCACCATATCATTGGCCGCCACGGACTTCACTTTCCTAGGAACCGCCTGATTGGGATGAGATAAATTCCAAGGTTTCTCTCTCTCTTTTTCTCCAACCACACATTCTCTAAGAAATCTCTGAAAAGCTGCTTCTGGGCCGGGCCCTTCCCTCCCTGAGTGGTTCCCTGGTGTGAGGAGTTCCATTGGTACCTGTTTCACCACCTACCCAGCGAAGACGGCCAGCTCCTGGTGTGACCCGATGGCGTGGTTGATGTTCCCAAACCTTCGGCCAGGTCTGCACAGCAAGAGTTTGTTCTGGTGGTTGAGCCCGGTTTTTCAGTGACCGAGGACTCCTCTGCCTTTCGTTGGTGGCTATCGATAAACGTACTCGGAACCTGCGCTGGCTCCGAACTTTCTGTGCTGACTCCTCTAGGTTTGAAAATGCATGTTTTAAAGCTATTAGGGAAGCCCAGTTTCTCCTTAACTCATGGTGTATCGATTAGCTTATCAGTCTTGATAACTTATTTGTTGTGATTCAGTTTTAGCTCTACCATTTCCTTATTATGGATAGTTTTTAACATGTATTGGCTGTCCCATATGTAAAACACACTTCTTGCATTAGTTACAATGTACCTACAAATAATACTACACCATTTCCAGTGTTATGGAGGCTTCATGAAAGTGTCCTTCTTCCCTTCCGACCTTTGTGCCACTTTGGAATACTTGTTACTGTTACAGATGCTATATAACTACACAGTACGTGGCTTCTGTGTTTGCTTTAGAAAATCAAGAGTATTTTAGAGCAATTAAAAATAAGAAAAATGTCTTCTGTATTTGTCTTGAACATGTCCATTTGTGGAAATCTTTATTTCTTTGTTTAGAGGGAAGCTGCTATCTCTTAACATAGGTCTTTTATCTAAAGAACGTTAAAAAAATGGATCTGGTACCTCAGGTCTGCTGGTAATGAATTTTCTTGGTTTCCGCTTGTCTGGAAGAGTTTTTCTTTCTCTTTCATTTTGACACATGTCTTCTCTGGGCCTGGAATCAGGATGCACCATTTTTTCTTTTATTTTCACCATGCAGCGTGTTAAGGGAGCCAGTGTAGTGTCTTGTGGCTTTCATCGTTTCTGGCAACGAGTCGGCCGTGATTTTTACCTCTGCTTCTCTGCGTGATTGTGCAAAGCCCCTTCCCTTCCTCTGTCTCTGTGTGCCCGCACATATGTGTCTTGTTAACCTACTTGGGGAGCATCTTGGAGCTGTGGTTTCCTGGTGTCTATTATTTTTTGAAAATTCTCCGCCACTATGTATGTTTTCAAAATTTATTTTGCTGCATTTTGCCTCTGTTCTTATGCAAAGAATCTAGTCACCCCTCTTGGGTTATGTGATGCTGTCCCCCAACTCTCGGACGCTCTGTTCTGTTCTGTTTCTCTCCATTCCTCTTTCTCTCGTTATTTCAGTTTGGGTGATTTCTCTTGACCTACTACATTCACGTCTAGTAAGTCTTGTCTTGGCCGTGACAAGTCTACTGATCAGCGAGTGGAAGGCTTGCTTTCCGTCTGTTACCATGGAAACAGTAGAAGTAAAAAAAAAAGTTTGAGCATTTCCATATGCCTTCTCAGAGTTCTCATATCCCCGCCCAAATCTGCCATCTCTTCATGCATGTTTTCATATGCTAGTTACGCTAGTACCTTTAACATATTATTTACAGTTACGGGGTATGGCAGAGGTAGGTGTGCAGATCTTTATATGGAAGATAATACATCATAACACAAGAACGCACTGTGTTTCTCACAGTCGGAACCGTGAACCTGCCTTTGCTCCACCCTGCAAACAGTTACCGCACATGATTATCTCTGTCTGCTTACGCTGACTGCTTCTTCTCGTTTTTTCCCTTCGCTCTTTTTGTGTGCTGCACATTTTTTATTTAATTGGATGCTAGACACGAAGTGCAGGAAAGGAGGGAATGAGAGAAGTAATATTTAAGCCTGGGGAACGACATACTTCTTCCGATGCCAGGCCGTTCATGTGTGGATGAAGCGGGAGGTGGGCTGGACCTTTATTTTATGTTGTTCTCGTGGCGTAAGCTCAGTGCACCAGGGGCTCTGGGTTCCTCAAGTGATACCTTTTGCTCGAGATGGAGGCTGCTTTGCTGGAGGATTTTTCTCCAGGTCTCTGCTCCGCCCTCAATGTCAGACCTCACCTGTGTGTGGGCACCTCAGGGCGAGTTTCTCTCCTCACTTGGTCCGTCCTTAACTCTGCTGATCCCATGTCCTTGAGGATCTGTTTTGCTGAATGGGGTCGGGCGTTCAAAAACTTATAAGGCACACTTCGTGCCTTTCAGCAGTGTACCAGTCACCGTGGAAAGATGGAGTGTAGCTACTCAGAGCAGCGTGGGGTACACGCAGGGCGCGGTGTCCGCCCACGGTCTGTGGCTGACCGTGGGCAGAAAGTCTCTGACTTAGCTTGCTCAGGCACCTTTCCTTTTAAAAACTCCCTTTAGCAAAATGTTTGATGCGTTTAATTCGACACTTAACCAAGTTTTGCAAAGTGAGTTTCAAGGCAGGGAGGGGTCACCATGAGCCTGCGGACTTTAAAATCCATTAACCCCGTCTCTGAGCCTGACACGGGGGTTATTCTCAGGGGTGGGAGGGAGTGTGGCCGGGACCCGAGAATCCACACGATGAGCAGCGCCTCTCTCCCCAGGCCTTTACCTACAGTTGCAATGATGATGAGTGATTGAAGGCATTGTTGCCAGATTTAAACGTAAAACTGAGCGTATTGAACTTGTGCCTACAGAGCGACTGGGATCCGTTGTCAAAGGCAAACTTGGCATTCATTGCTAGAGATAATTCACAACGTATAGAATCTACGGTTCCTGTGTGAAAGAAACGTCACTGGTGAGCTGCTCCGTCCGCTCTTGCTCCCAAGGATGCTGGGGACGCTCAGAGGACAGATGTGATGAGCTTTGCTCACTGAATCTCCTGGAGATGTTGTGCTGCTTTGTCTCTGGCCGAGGATGGAGGAGGTGGGGAAGGGCGGAGAGAGGAAGGATACCAGTCTGGATGCTTTCTTGTCTTGACGCTTGAACACAAGCCCTTCCCCTAAGATGTATGCAGCCCGGATACGCAGGGGCAGGTGAGTCCTCAGGGGACCTTCCCTGCTCTGCTTGTTGGGCTTTTCCTAGAAACTGCTTCTGATGCGCATTTGCCCGATGAATCCCCTCAGGAGGTTTCTTCTAGCAGAAATCTGCATTCGTGCTCACGGATCTGGCAGCGGTAATATTGCCTGCTGAACCAGAGCCAAATTCTCTCTGATTCCCTCGGCTACATTGAAACTAAACAGGACGAAGCTCTGCAGGCAGAAGAGACAGTTGTTACCTCCGAGTGTGTGCAGTACATTTTCCGAAAGTTGGCTTACAGTGTAGCTGACGAGGGGAGATTTGCCGCTTCAGCTTTGGAAGTCCTGTTTTTCCAATGCTGAAGGTTTACTCTATCCAGTTAATTACTTACCCTTGCTTAGATTAAAAAAAAAATGCTCCTCCATTGTTCGTGGCTTAGCAAAATAGCTATTGCTCATGAAGTTCTAGTTCTCAGGGAATATGCCTGGAGTATTTTTAATTTTGTTTTACTGAGCCTGCAGCTATTTAGCTGTGACCTTGTCTGGGTGGGCCAGCGACCCCCCTCCCATTTTTTCATTTACAAAATTCCTTTCTCGTACGGCAGGCATGTGTCACCGAACATCACACAAGACCCAAGGTTAACGTTCATATTGTAAAAGAAACACCCAGCCTGTTGAGAACAATCAGGAAACGTGTTCGGTGCGTTTCCTGGGACAAGGTTTTGCATGCGCGTCATTTTGGAACAAAGAGGGTGTGGACTGACATCAGCATGCACCAGCACAGCCGCGTCCTGAAAGCTGAGGGAGCCTGAGGAGCGAGGTGCACCCCACCCCCCCCGTCTCTGATTCTGAAAGGGGCTCTGAGAAGACGCGCTAGGTGCCTCCGTCACTTTGAGCGCGGTTTCCCACGACAGAGAACACCAGCAAAGGTCCCAGAGCTGTGGTGCTTCCGTGGCCAGCAGAGGGGCCAACCTGGCTTTTACAGCACTGTGTGTGTTAGACAGACCGGAAGGACCCTAAAGACCCTGCTCCGTATGTAAAACCACCGCCGTTTGAGGGTGCCAGGGGTCTCGTCCCTTGCGGATCCATTTCTCCGTGGGCCTGGACGTGGATTTTGAGCTCGTGTTTGGTAGAGGTAGTCTTTCCCCTTCCTCTGGCACGTTCGGCCCTCGAGGGACTTCACGGGATGCTTTTGCGTTGGCTTCTGCTGTGAGTGATGTGTTTTCTGCTGCTGGAATCCTCATCTCGCACCAATAGTCCACCTCTTCACTATGGCTTCTCCTTATGGGAGTCATTTCCTCCGAGTCACAAAGTCCAAGAAGACCGCTGGTTGTAAGACACTGCTCTGTGGTAGGAAGGTTGTCTGGTCCATCTTTATGGACAGACAACTTCAGGGTTTAATTCTGTGCCCTCGTTAAATTGTACAGCTTCATCTCCTGTCCTGCCCCTCCCTGCAGGGTGTGTTGGCCCCACACGGTTCATCCTCCCCGGAATCCAACACCCACGGTGACCCCCGGAAAGCACACAGGAGCTGCCGGGGTGCGTTGGGGTTACTGAACGGCGCTGCCCTGCAGGTGGCGTGGTCTCTGCACCTGGGCCAGTCAGGGGCTCGTGGCTGCCGGGAGCGTCCGATTTCAGCTGCAGGGAGCCTCACGCCTGCAGGAGAAGAACCCCGGCACCCTGTAACACAGAGCACTTGCTGAGACACGTGGCACTCAGCAGCCTGCCCAGGGCCCAGGAGGGGGCGTGGGCATTTCCGGTCGCTCTCTCAACTGCCGGAGCTGCTGCTTCCCAGCGGGAGTGGCCTGCGTGTGCCTCTTTATAATTATCATCTGCTAAACGCGACGTGAAGGTTATTTCTGTTAACTCTTTCTTGTCCGTGGTTTAAATGTGTGTGAGACTTCCATAAAACTGGTGTACCCCCCGCACGGGAGGGACTTTTGAAATTTGCGGGCAGCCATGCAGACAGGCTTGATCGGTTGGCTGGCTGCGTGTCTGTCTTGCTCAGAGAAGTTCAGCTGCGCGCCCTCTGCTGTCCTCACGGGACCCACTTCCGTTCTGAGCCCCGCTGAGGACCCCGCAGAGACGCCAAGCGAGCTCTCTCGGAAGGCCCCGTGCGTCCGTGGGGCGAAGACGGCCTGCCCACCAAAGAGAACGGCACCTCGGCACCTCCTGACGTTTGCCAGCCAAGGCCCCGCTCCTCGAACTGTTGCTGTCACTCTCGCTCTCTCGCCGTTGATCTGACCGGCTCCCCACTGGCGTTGGGCGGGCCTTGGCTGAGAACCTTTGATTTACACGCAGCTTTCCTTCTGAGGAAGTGTCCAGCCAGCATACGAAAAACAGAGTCATTTCTTGAAGAAGACGCAACATACAAGAAACAATGTCCATAGGACAATGACGCCTCAGTCCCCATCAAAGCAGGCACCTGGGGGCCTCACGCAGTTCTCCCAAAGCAGCACGAACTTCCTTCTGCTCTGGTCGCGGAAGCTGCCGAACAGATTCTGCCACGACACGCTTCATGCCAAGATCCTGCTTCAGAATCTCGGACGCAGTCGTTCGGGGAATCCCCAGATCAGCTTCTAGCTCTCGCAGGGTCCGTGGGCGGTCTTCGCTGATGGCCGCCCGCACACGCTCAACGTTCTCAGGCGCTCTGCTCGTTGCAGGCCTTCCAGAGCGTGGGTCACTTCCCACCGGTTCTCAGAGTTCTCCGAAGCGTGGGTGCCCCGCTCACGCATTCAGCGCGGGGGAGGCGGCGGAGATGCTGTCAGCGTGGACGGAACAGGGGCCAGCAGTAGCGGAGGCGTGCCATGGTGACAGCGAGGGGAAACTTCTACCCAAGGAAGAGGCACGCTGGACCGTGTAAAGTGTCCTTCGATGGTGCTTGTACGTCAGGGAGACCATGGACTCCCAGGGCTCCTGTTGGCCTCGTCTCTCAAAGAGGTGCTTGGCTTGCGAAGTCAGCAGCAGGAGATCTGGTGACCTGTGGCAATGTGCGGAACGAGGAACCGGCATCCCGGTGTGACGCGGGAGGGAGGGGCTTCCAAGGGTTTTCCCAGGAAGAAGGAATCCACGTCTTCTCTGTCTGCTGGGCGGCAATCCCCTACAGCTGAAGCCATGTGGTCGGGCCCCTTATATCCTCCCAACACCCCTTCGGTAGTCCACTCCCCGTAGGAATCCACTCCGTGCTTTCAATGCTAACGGAGTAAAACATCCAGGGGCCAAAATAAACAGGACTATAGGACCACAGCCCAAAAGCAGGTGGGCAGTTAAAGACTCGTTCAAAATTAGGTGAGAGGCCCTTCCAGGGGGTGCAGCCCAGTGTGTCCAGCTGGGGCCAGGACCAGGGTGAGGCCCGCGGAGCACGCAGCCCAAGCACGAGCTTGGCCTCTGCTCTGTCCACGACCCGCCCCCCCACCCCCTGTAGGAATATCTTCCTTGGAGGTGCCTGGGCTGCATGTCAGTGGGGAGAGCTGGCGTTTTCCACGTTTTTCAGAAATACATTTCTCTCCTCTTTAGTATTCGGCATCCTCTTAGTGCCAAATCAAATATTTATTTCATGTGCTTTCATTTTTTTTTTTTTCATTTTCAGAAGATAAATTTTAGGACCGAGCGTTGTTTCCAGAAGAGAGTAACTCAGCACAGAGCTAAGCGGCAGTGTTAGTGTGTCCGCGTCAGGAAACCAGGCCACGTTTTCTCCAACGAGCTAGCCACGTGCTGCTTCTGCTCGGCCGTGTGGTGTGTAATTTAGAGCTTTTCGTCCGTGTTGGGAGGGTGAACGGCTCCTCTGTGTACAGAGCGGGCTTGCTCCCCAGGGAGAGATTTAGAAGACTGTTGGTGGCCTTCCATGAGAAAGGCCACGCTGACCCCCGGGGAGGGAAGGTGGCCTCTGAGAAACCGGTGTGGCGTTCCGTGAGCGTGGCGTCACGGCCGTGGCGTGCCGCCTTTCCCCTCGAGGCCCCAATTTCCCTGTCATTGCTGCGAACACAAAGCAGCAGATTGCACAGGTTTTCAAGTCTTTCAAAACCTGAGGGATAAGAATATCCTTTTTCTGGCGAGAGTAGGCACGGACGGCTGCACTTATTTTGATCATGAGCAGAGAAATAAATCTCAGAAAAGCATTTTTAGTAATTTCCAAGAATGCATTTTCCCCAAAACATCCACCACAAAGCTGCTGTTAAGGACAGAGCACCGTAACAATATTTTTCTCTGCCTTGAAAAATGCTGCCCGAAGGCCGGAGAGGTGGAATGGCCTGAAACCACTTTCAGACACGAGAGCTCACCGCACACGCGTTCAGACACTCCACGAAGCGC
>PVKU01010065.1:0-48667 GCA_004027475.1 Anoura caudifer | reverse complement strand
TGCAACAGGGGAGTGGGAGGAGGAGAGAGGGGGACAAGGTACATAGAACAAGCAGCACAGACGGTGGGTAGAAAATAGACAGGGGGAGGGCAAGAATAGTGTGGGAAATGTAGAAGCTAAAGAACTTATGACACATGGGCAAGAACTAAAGGGGGGAATGTGGGTGGGAGGGGGTGTGCAGGGTGGAAGGGAACGTAGGGGGGAAAATGGGACAACTGTAATAGCATAACTGATAAAATATAATTTTTAAAAAATAATAAAATATTTTTAAAGAAAACTGTTAAAGAATCCACTTAAAAACTCACAGAACTAATAAGTTAGTTTGGCTAGGTCATCTAATACAAGCTCAAATACATAAAAACCAAATGAATTTCTATAAAACATTTATTCTAGAAAAAATCCATTTATAGTAATATCAAAAATAAAAACTTTCAAATAAACTTAAAAAAGTAAAAGCTTTATACTCTGAGTACTATAAAACATTTCTAAACAAAAATTAAAGATATAAATAACTGGGAGAACGTAAACTCACATTCCTAGATTGGAGGACTTAATACTGGTAGGGTGGCAATACTCTGCATTGACCTACAGATTCAGTGCAACCCTTACCAAAATCCCAGGTCTCTTTACAGAAATGGAGAACCTGACCCTAAAATTCAATTTGAAAGAGTCAAGTTGGAGGACTCATACTTCCCAATTTCAAAACTAATTACTGTAGTACAATTAAAGAAAAACAAGCAATAGGGTAAATGTGGGTCACTTGCTCCCCGCGCCAGCACCCTCACCCCACCACCCCACCCCCAACAAACCAAGTCTCAATTGCAGTTTCAGCCCCTCCCAGGATTAGAATTTTCTGATTGCAATTAGTGAGGTAATTTGCCGGAAAAGATCTCTGCTGCCCTCCCCCCAAAGTCAGCTGACCTTGCCTAAAAAAGGATCCTTCCATTGCTTAACTTTCTTGCCCCAACCAGTTTCCTATAAAATTCTTCATTTTCCACTTTTTATCTAATTTTTCAGTTATATTGCCATGAAATATTATTATGTTAATTTCCTACAACTTCCTGGAGCACTTTTCTATTTACTAGATGGGATCATGCCTGAATCATGAAATCTTTCAATAAAGCCAATTAGATCTTCAAATTTATTCAGTTTAATTTTGTTTAACACTATAAAACTAACAGTAAATAAGACCATCTGCTATCGACATAGGATAGACATTGATCATACAAATGCCTATTAACTTATGAAAGGATAAAAACAAAATGTGGCATATCTACACAATATATTATTTGGCAATAAAAAGGAATGATTGATGTACATACATGCATACACATGGATGAACCTTAAAAACACTGTGCTTGGGGAGAAAAGAGTAACCAAGACCATGTGATTTCATGTACATGAAATGTTCAAAAATCTGAAGACAAACTACATTAATAGTTGTCTAGGAATGAGTGAGTTGGGGAAGAATAAGGAATGACTGCAAAATGAGTATGGAGATTCTTTTTAAGGTAGATAAAATGCACTAAAATTGATTGTGGTGATGAAATGAGCTAACTGAATTTCATCTCTAACTGGGTTTTTTAAAACCCAACCAAAACCAAAATCTGAACAGCATTTTCCTGTTTAGCACAGACATGGGACACATGACCGATGGAGAGCCAATGAAATTTAAACTTTTGGTAGAACAAGCAGACAAAAGGCATGGTCTGTGCAAGTTGAAGCTGATTAGATAACTTAACAAAAGGTAACCTCACATGATGATGGATCATAAATTCCTAAATGGACACGTCATGGTGGGAAGTCACACCCTAGGCCATTGACTTTCTTAGTAAAAGGTTTATCTTTGCCTTAAGCAAGCCCTGCCCTACTCATTGTTTGGGCATTTTTGAAATTCCAGAGTAATCTTTTCCAGACCCCTGGGAGGCATAACCACCCTCAAGGGAGCACATGGATCACGTTGCCCATGTGCCATCACTATTTATGGTAAATGTTAACTTCTGGTACCCACCAATGTATGTACCCATCTTTTTTTATTTTAGTTTTTACTATGCATTCCATTTTACTTTTTATCCAACGGTAGTGACTTTCCCCCTTGCTTTCTCCATCCTCCATTATCTACCACCAATGTAATCCTTCTTTTCCTTCTATTCCAAATGCAGAAAAAGAGAAAAATTGCCATTCTCCATAACATTTTCTCAGTCTTTTGAATCTTGCTTCCATGCATGTCCTCAAGCTCAAATAAACTCATATATTTTTTTGTATAGGTTTGGACATTCTTTCATCAACAGATATATAGATATACTAGAGCCACCCAATGAAGGGAGGTGTGCCTGAGAATAAAAGCCAAAGCTGAAGACAGCAGAGCTCAGACAGTTTAAAACTTCAGATAGTTCAGATTCAGATGCTGGATCAAGCCAAACCTGAAGGTGGAGCTACATGATCTATAAATTCTGTGATGCAATAAATTTTCTTTTGGAGCTTAAAAACAGTAATCTGCTTATGACTTCTATTCTTTTTAATTTAAAAAAATGCTTATTATTAATTTTAGAGAGGAAGGGAAAGAGAGAGAACCACTGACGTGAGAGAAACATTGATTGGGTACCTCCTGCTGCAGTCCCCAACCTTTCTGGAACCAGGGATGGGTTCTTGGAAGACAATTTCCCCACAGGAGTGGGGTAGGAACACAGGACACAAAGCTCAGGTGGCTTTGTGAGCACTCCCTCCTGCTGTGTTGCTCCTCCTACAGCATGGCCCTGTTCCTAACAGTCCTGGGGGTTGGGGACCCCTGGTCTCCTGTATGCACCCCAACTGGCAATCAACCAGCCACCTAGATATGTGCCCTGACCAGGAGTCGAACCTGTAACCTTTTGGTGTACAGGGCAACGCTCCAACTACCCATGCCACACTGGCCAGGGCATGATTGCTATTTTTTAAAATGTAAGTGTAGATTTTAACCACAAGTAAAATTTTATTTACAAATATAGTCTTGAATTTAATACATCTTGAGAGAATCTAAGTGACTGTCATTAAATCTCTGCAATCGTAACTATGAGCCAAGGTCTCACTTTGAGACATTTACTTCAAGAGGCCAACACTGCTTTTCAATTTAGGGTACTAAGAATAGACATACTACATAGCTGCCTTCCAACAAAGCATTTAGAATTCTTCAAGGTCCACATGACTAATTTCTTCTTTATAAGGCTTATTATGAAGTTGATTTTAACATGCATTTCTATAAACAGGGTTGGTAAATTGTTGTCTCTATCTCATATGGAAAACTTTCTATTTCACGTAGTATGCCTCCGGTGAGGGGAGAGAGGAGGGTGAAGGCCTGGCCAGACAAAAGATTCATAAAATTCACCTTTAAAAATGCCCTTTTAAACAGTAAGTTAGAAAAATTCTCTAAACATTTATGTTCCTATTGTGTCCAAGATCATGATAATACAATTAGGAAGAGAGCTTCCAGCACATCACAGAAGTAATATGGAATAGCAAAGCCTTGGGGCAATTTGCCCTGGGTGGAGAATTTAATGGAGGCATTTATGATTTCAAATAAGCCTGCAGGAAGAAACTAGAGCTGTGTCTGGTACTTCCTTAATAAAACAAAACCTACAATAACAGATCTATAGTTAAAAACTTAACACAAAGCCAATAAATTCAGCAAACTGAATTCTGTATAATGCAGTGTCTTGAGCCATAAAATGTATTTCCTCTAACATGACAACAGATAAAATTTATTGAATACTTACCACACTCCAGGAACTGTTCCAAATGTGCTGTTATGACAACAATCCTATGAGGTAGATACCATATCCCCATTTCACAGATCAGATACCTGAGACAGAAAAGTTAAACATTTTCCCAAGGCTGTACAGATAGTAAGTGCGATAGGCAAGATCTGGAGCTCAGTCTTACTCATTACACAAGGTTTCCTAACACTTATTTTTTTACAAGATGGCAGCAGCTCTGGAGATGATCACTTTGGCTTTATAAGTTGCTATCCACTCATGAAATGGGTCTCCCAGAGTTGCACTCTGTGCTGTCTTCCCCCAACACCATGTGCCAGAAGAAAATAAATAAAAACTACCAAAAAGAAACAGAGCATGTAGAGAATAATTTTCAGTAGACTTCTGCCTTACTATCTTGGACTAATCACCTCACCATGAAAAATATCTTCCCTATCTTGCAAAGATGAACTGAATACTCCATGCTACTAAGCTAACCATATTATTTCAAAGTTTTGTCATCAAACCCATCGTGTCCTAGAGTTCAGTTTTAGCCAGTGCTGTTTCATTTCATTAGTAATTTTGTTCCATAACAGGTATATTAGAGTAGGCTACTTAGAAGTGGCATATTTACCTTTAAATTGGGTGTTACTCCTTCATTACTGTATATTTTGCAAATTTCACCCCAAGCATGTCAGTGTTCCTCCACAATGTTTACTTCTTTGGCCCTGGAAGAGCAGTTATATAATTAATAATTACTCATATAAAATTTATTTATCACCTTTGCATCAAATTTATAATAGAAGTGTATGTTAATCTGTTCACTTGATACGACATTGCTGTGCAAAGCTGTTACTTGAAGTTGCACCAAAACTGTACTAACTTTCCTGAATTCTGAAGTATGCAAAGAAACCACCCAGAAACTTGGTCTGACCTAAAATACCATTCACTTTTCAAGTTAGAATTCCAATTCATGTGCCCTTCTCCAGGTCCACTACTGTCTTTGCATTCCCAAACAGAAGAACTTTACCTTAGCAATTTTCTTTAACAGCTTAGCAAAAGAGCCTCCACCTGTAAAGAAAGAAAAAAAAAAAAAAACATGTAAGTAACTAAAACCTTAACACTTGTGCATGTTAATACTGAATGACACTTCAATGATTTACATACTGAGTTCTGTGACCCACTCCATTAAAATGCACCCTAGGCTCACACATCACCTGCTGTTCTCTTTACCTGAGAGACAGGCATTGAAAGTATTACAAATAAATTGTTTTCACTGAAACGATACCCTGAAAGCTTGCTACTGAATGCAGGACCCTAATGACATGTGCTGAGGAAATTCAAGCCCCTCAAAAGAAACACCTAAAACCAGGATGCATTTTGTGCACTTCAAAATGCCTCTAGGTACGAGCTATTGCTGAGGAACAAAAATGTTGGGGACCACTTTGTGTGGTATTGAGAGACTGTAGCCCCACCAAGCGAGGGAAATCAGGCCTGAAGAATGCACTGTACCCCTTGCAGCTTGCTTTGCTTTGTATAGCCCTGTTGGTACAAACCAGATGTTTTAAATTCCAAGCATAAGGGAGGGAACTCCAAATCACATGAACCAAGCCTTAAGGACCCTCTGGCGTCAGCCTGTCTAACAGACCCTGACCTGAGTCAGAGCTCTGTGTTCCTTCAAATGTTATCTATAGATAATATCTGTCTTCTATAACTACGGCCTTTGGACATTGATTGATGAGCTATGCGTGCACGCTGTATACTCCTGTGCGTACCACATTTTGGAGAAGGGTTGGGGCATTCTCCACTAGAGGAAATGGCCAGCCGCTTTCCCCCCCGAGACTGTGGAGGCACATTCACATCATTGCCTCAGGGAGGGCTCCCAGGGACGACGGGGTTCCCCTCAGATTCACACACTGAGTTCTGCGACCGCCCCATTAAAATGCACCCAGGCTCATGCATTCTCCTTACCTGAGAGACAGGCACTGAAAGTGTTACAAATAAATTGTTTTCACCGAAACGATTCCCCGAAAGCTTGCTGCTCAACTCAGGACCCTAAGGACATGTGCTGAGGGAATCCAAGCCCCTCAAGGACACCTAAAACCGGGATGCATTTTGTGCACTTCAAAATGCCTCTAGGAACGAGCTAGCGCTGAGGAGCGAAAACATCTTCGGCACAGAAACGTTCGCGGGCCACTTGGAGATGCAAGCGGGGCATTTGTTTCGAAAGGAGCACAGAATAATGGGAGTGGGGAGGAGCTCGCTACACAGTAAGTGCAAAACAAAGATTTTTCTTCTCACACCAGCGACAGGAAATAATTAAGAACAGAAGATATCACCCCACCCCACCTAACCAAACGCCCTGTGGTTTAACAAAATGGGTACCGGCAGACGCCACCCGCGACCTCCACGGTGAGGAGCGAGGCAATTGAAGGAGAACAGCCGGCGAGGTGGCGCCCTCGGGCTCAGGCTGAGGCTCACGGTCGTCGGCTGGCCAGAGTCGTCCTGTACCGCGAGCGAGGCAGCGGGAGGGACCGGCCGGCCGCGCTAGGGGCGGCGGCCACGGGGCGCGCGAGCCCGCGGGGCTCTCAAGGCGGGGAACCGCCCGGGCGCCCGCAGCGCCGCGCGACTCCGTCACCGAGTCAGAACAAAAGCGCTCGGCGGGCGGGCGCGCGCCCTGCCCCTTCCCTGGGCTGGATGGGCTCCCCGTGCCCGCTGCGGGAGACCGGACAACGCGAGCAAGGGGCGGCCAGGCACTAGGTCCCACACTTACCGGCGAGCGCGGAGTCCAGCAGGGATAAGAGAGGAGGACGAGCTGGCCTCCCGGGTCCCAGAGTTTAAGTCAACTCCGGTCCGCCTTTAGGGGCGGGTCCAGCGGCGAGACCCGGGCTTCGGGAACAGCTGGGCCCCGCCCCACTGGCCCAGGCGGCGCCGCCGCGGTCCTAGTGAAACCCGGATAAGCAGCCGCAGCGGCCAGGCCCGCCCTCCAGTGGATGGAGTGGCTGTTTGCAGAGCTTATTCGCTCATCCGATGGAGAAAACTTCAGCAGTTATCTTCTTTTAATTTGCATCAGAATAGCCTCTACTGGCTTGTAAAAAGGGATTGAAGCGCCCCATCCGCAAAATCACCAATTACCGGTAGGTCTAAAGTGAGGTTGGAAAGGTTGGTTTCTTAAAAAATTCTCTGGCTGTTGCTGCTCGACTCAGAACCAGTGAATCAATTTTTTTAAGGTCTGCAAACTTTCCATAAAACCTGTGAAAGAAAGTGCACCAAATAAAGCGTAAGGGGAAGATCTTTCTAGCCTACTGAAGTAGGGAGAACGTCCATTAATGCAGAGGAAACTTCTAAAAAAATTGACCTTTTTCTTTTCTTTTTTTGGTAAAGAACTTTTTAATAGGAGCGGTTATAGAAAGAAGTAAGTAAGGGAATCCTGTATGAGAAAGGGCAAAAGTGTTTGATTCTTGCATGAAGAACAGGATATTCCTTTGCTCTTGAGGTTCAAGTCTTGGCTCTGCCACTTACTAGACATATTGATGGGGGAACTCAAGAGTTAAAAGTTTTAGCTTTACTTATAGTTAATAGGTTAAGTGATTAAAGCATGTAGAAAGCTATTGTTCCAAGAACTGGAATGCCTGACTGCCCCCACCCATCTGATTCCACGAGGCTTGCAAGCAATTCAACCTTTGTGCCCCAGGAGGGCTGTAAGCAATCAAGATGGTGTCTGAGCCATTGTGCTCCAGGGAGAGAATGTTTTCTGACAAGGACACAGATAAAGAATGGCCAGTCAGCAGATGAAGGGATGCTAGAAAAGTCATTGGACGTCAGCTTTTATCTGATTAATGTTTTTCCCTGAATTCCAAACTCCTTACCTACTTTTTCCTGAATTCCAAACCCCTTACCTACCCTTTTCTTCTCCTTATTAAAAAGGTCAGCTTGAGATGAGATGTTAAGACAGTTCTTATATTCGTAACCCTCTATTTTCTCAGATCTTTGACATTGAAAAAAGCACCCATCAAGATTCAATCCTTGCCTCTGTTTATTGGTTCTGATAGTGACATCATGAATACCACCTTTTCCAGTTTCAGTACAACCCTGAGAAAATCACTGAAGTTGTCTCTGCCCAGTTTTCCCATCTGTAAAACAAACATAACACTAATACTTACCTAACAGGATTGTTGAAATAGTTACATAAATTAATACACAACCTAGAGCAGATCCTGGAACCTGGGCTGCACATTTGGCTCAGTTATGAGGTTTTCCAGAACCTAAGCTACACAGGTCAGCAAGCAGAAATGAACTGAAGGGAGAGGGAGTCTTGTTGCCAGAAAGTCTGATAGAAACCCCACTGCTTCACATCTTCAGGAAGGCTGAATGCCCAGCAAAATTTAATGCCCTGGAAATTTCAAGTCTATTTAGGATGAAGTTGCTAATTTCTCTGCCATGTGTCCTTGCCTGTGTTTGCACTGACACTTTCCTATGTTCTTTAGATGAGTAAAGCTTGTCTGATTTTCCAAAAGTGTTTGTTTTTTTCACCAATCCTAACATACAACTGTCATTATGAATGGAAAGGGGGTTATGTAATAAGTGTGACAAATTCTGTGACTTAAAGGAACCTCAAAGGGTGATCTGATCATAAATTCCTAACTGAGTGGGTCATGGTGGGTAGTCATTCCTCAGGTCCATAAAAAGGTTTATCTTTGCCTTAAGCAAGCCCCATCTATTGTTCTTGTGCATTGAGGTTACACACCTTTGAAATTCCAGACCTAATAGTAACAGTACTCAAGGAAGCACTTGATCTCAAAAACTGTCCTATAATATAGCACAGAGTTTTCCCACCTTGCTTTCTCCCACCTTTATGTAACATTACTTACATTCCCACCCTAATTCCAAATGTATAAAAAGAACGGCAAAACTGTCATTCTCTAGAGCATTTGAGATCTTGCTTCCAGACTTGTCATTAGTTTGGCTCAAATAAGCTCTTATAAAAGTTCTCTGCGAGTTTGGACATTCCTGCATGAACACATTCATCAATATAGCAGCCCTGAGGAGTCACCAGGAAGCAGACTTGCAGAGAATCCAGGACCTAAAAGTAAGCTTAATCAAGTGCTGGACTTTACATTGCCTTCTCTTTCTTTATATTTACAACTCAGTGTGCCAAGCAAAGAACCTTTTTATACATCTGATCAGGCTGAGGAAATATCCCCTAAAAGATTAGACTGTTCTTTGCTATGTCCCCTGTAAAAATTATAGATCCTCTCCTTGTGTTTCCCAACATGCAAAAGGAAAGGCTCTCTTAGGTCAAATTACGTTGACTGTCGGTGCTATCTCAATCTTTCAAGAGCATAATTCTTAGCTCAAAAGCTTGTTAAGTCTGAAACTTATAAAACATGTTTAGAAAAAATGTATTACATCATTAACTTACCTATAGCAAGGATTGTGAAAAATAATATAAATGGAGACCCTGTGAAATGGAATTAGAGCTGCCATCCCAGAGGAACTGCCTTGCCTGTCTTACTCCATTTGGAATGTAAAAATAGGGCAAAAGAACCTTTGGATTTGGCCTAAAGCAGCATTGTATTCTACACAACTGTTTGCCAAGATAACAGGAAAGCAGAAGTGACTACCAGACTCAAAATTAAAGACATTCTTTAGAATTAGCATCACTATATTAGCTTACCTGTACCTATAGAAATTTCTTCTATTCATGTAATTGTTCCCCTTCCTTTCTCATAAATACCCCTTGCCTTTACCTGCTAGTCAATGCTTTCCAAATAGCTACACTTGAAATCAAATAAATGCTTTGTTGCCTCCCACTTTGGCCTTTTATTTTCAGGCTAACATAACTATGTTGGTTTACAAAAGATGCCTATTACTCACTTAAGTTGTAAATCAGGCCATTGGGTTTCTTTTTCTTTTCTTGGTCATCCCCTGTATTCTGTTTCCCCTTCTTGTTAGTAATATGTAGCTGGATACTAGGTCGTTTGCCTGGAGAATACATTCCCCCAGCCTCCCTTGCAGCTAAGAGTTGCCATGTTTCAGTTCTTAAAATGACATATGAGACAAAATATTATATGCAACTTCTACCTGAAGGAATGTCTTACTCTGAAATTTCTTTATCTTTCTCCATTTGCTTGGATTGGAATGTAGAAATGGTAGTAACCTAATTTGAACCATACACAGGAATATAATTCCTGGATTTTATAATTCTTTTTTTTGTATGCCACAAATCTCTTTGGCAGTTTGGTGGAGCCAATAGATCCCTTCTTAAAATAAAATATGTAAGATTACAAAGAAAGTTAATTCAATGTGAAAGTTATCAAAAATTTTTTAAATCTATTTCTTAATTAAAACAATAAATTAGATCTAGTAGCAAATCTGATACCTCTGATTTTGAAACTGATGGGCATAAATGATATTTCAAGTTTATCTGCATTAATGTAATACTATAATACCTGTGATTATTATGGTGACAGATTTACTGTTAATACTGCTATATTACTGTGCCTTTGTTGCCAACACTCATAATTGAAGGAAATAGTACAATACTTGTCAGTAAAATGTTAGTGAAAATACAGTTAATTGTTTTGCCACCTAAATTCATGGTATTCTTGAATTCTGTCCATGGATGTGGTAAGCAGAATTTTGGCTCCTGTGACCTTCACCTGCTAGTGTTACTCCATGGTTACATTTCTTACATAAAAGAGACTTTGCAGATATAACTAAGATCACTAATTAGCTGACCTTAAAATAGACAAGACTAGCCTGGATTATCTAGCAGGTCCCAAACTCGTGTAATCATATGAGCCCATAAAAGCATAAAAAGAAGGTAGAAAGGGAGGCCAGAGATGTGGTAGGGAGGCAAGTCTGAGATGGAAAGCATGAGGACTCAACTCAGTGGCATTGGCCTGAATGTGGAGGGGGCCACATGGAAAGCATGATAAGGAAATTCTGAATTCTGTCAACACCCTATATGAACCGCTTAGAAGTGAATTCTTCCAAGATAAGAAGTGTATGTTGATTAAACAGCTCAGTTCATGGCAATTTATTATGTCATAATAATACTTTCCCTCCCACACTCTAAGTGCTTCTAGCACTTAGCACTTAGAGGCAGATTAACAAAAGAGAAAAATTGCAATACATGTGCATGAGAAATTCACATAAGCATGAAAATTCCAAAGACAGTAAGACAACATTGGATATATATGGTATTTTAGACAAAGGAAAAAATGAGAGGAAGAACTTTTAGAT
Organism: Anoura caudifer; assembly: GCA_004027475.1. Taxonomy (NCBI): domain Eukaryota; kingdom Metazoa; phylum Chordata; class Mammalia; order Chiroptera; family Phyllostomidae; genus Anoura; species Anoura caudifer. Next base: position 37,691 of record PVKU01010065.1, on the reverse strand, counting down.
TTCAGAAGTGAAAATAGGAGCAATTTACAGGTAGAGAATGAACAGAACCTCATGGCAGGCAAATTTTTGGTAGGCAACTCAGAAACAATGGGATACAGCAGGTATCTAGCTAACAGGCTCCTTCCTAAAACCTTCCTCCTATTTACCATACTTAATACAAGTTAGGCTAAGGTGAGCATCCTAAGATTTCCTTTCTAAAACAGGTTTTTCTATCTGAATCTCTTGGGCAGGAAAGGGGGGAGAGGGTTAAAGGTCCTTTCCAAGTCTTTTGTGTCTCAATAACTATCTTAAAATGAATATCCCAAAAAGCAACTTCAGGGTTCCTTTCATTAGCAGTAGGAAAGTAATATAATGGACTCCAGGTTGTAACACCTGTCAAAGGGAATGTTTAAGGCACAAAATAGAAGGAAAATAGATACTGAAAAATCTGTATAGAAGAGCTATCCTCCAGTTTGGACGGGCTAGACTATGACTGAGAGAGAAGTACACTACCATCTTTTAAAAGTTGATTAAAGCTCTGAATATGAAAGTATCAGTTGACGTAAAGTTTAGAAGGAGAAAAGAGACACAGGACCAAGTCTTAAAAAACTCCAATCTTTAATGGCCAGGGAGAAGGAAAGATAAGACATAAAGAGACAATAAAATCACCAGAAATACAGAAGAAAAAGTAGATTGGTAGCACAGAAGGCGAGGAAAGAGAACAATTCATGTGCATAAAAAATGTTCAGCTCACCCTGGCTGGTGTAACTCAGTGGATTGAGCATGGGCCTGTGAAGCAAAGAGTCACTGGTTCCATTCCTAGTCAGGGCATATGCCTGGGTTGCAGGCCAGGTCCCCAGTGGGATACATGAAGGCAACCACACACTGATGTTTCTCTCCCTCTCTTTCTCCTTCCCTTCCCTTCTCTCTAAAAATAAATAAATAAAATCTTTAAAAAAAAAAATGTTCAGCTCTGTTGTTACCATATGTTAAATGCCAGGTTCTTGAATCTCAATGTCATAGAAATGAGCACTGGCTCAGGACAAGATCAAGCAGATACAGTTGTTTTTTTTTTTTGTTTTTTTTTTTTTGGAAAGAGCTTGTGCACAAGAGAATCAAGCAGAAAAGAGAGGTCAAAGTCCTGGAAGGGTTCTTGTGGATGGCATATATAGAGACCTTGGAGTGACTGGTATAGGGCTTGGGAATGAGGATGAGATCAATTGTCGCATGATTGTCATTTGGCAGCAGTTGATCCTGGGGTAGTTACAAGATGTTTTCCAGCGAACTACCCAAAGGGCTTATAAAATAATGCTTGTGAAAACATTCTGGTTACCTTTTAATTGACCAAACAACTATTTTGCAGAACATGATGTTAAGAAAGATATTATCATCATACATTCTTTCCTTTTAGGATGTGGTTAGGTTAATTTTAACTATGGAATTTTACTGCAAACAAGGCCTCTAAGAAAGAGTTCTTTTGGTCAAGATGGAGTCCAGATGGTACCCCTCCAAGGTTGTCTAAACTTTTGGCATCTCTAGGCCACACTGGAAGAAGAAGAGATGTCTTGGGCCACGCATTAAGTACACAGATACTAACAAAAAAATGTTTTAAGTCTCCATGTTTTAAGTAAATTTACGATTTTGTGTTGAACCTCATTCATAGACATCCTGGGCCTCATGTGGCCCTCAGGCTGAGGGTTAGACACCCCTGCATACTGTATCACTGTTAAAGATGAAGTAAGAATAAACTAGAAAGCACCCTTTGGATTTGACAAGACAGGGATTAATTGGACAACTGAGCCTGGAAATACAAAGGACCAAAGTAATTGCAGAACTAGCTAACATGGTCCTATCCTATTTAACAATATACTGAGTTGCTTTTCAGAGACAACAGCCCAAAACCACATGCAGAGGAGAGAACTTTGACCTCTAGCTACACCCAGAAACAAAGTCTTGCCCTCCCTCTTCACCCCACCATAGAACAGAAGGAATAGAACATAACCAGAACTTGAACACTGGAACCCATTCAGGAGTGAAGGGGTCCCTGGCTGTTGTGGCTCAGTGGACTGAGTGCCTGCCTGAGAACCAAAGAGTTGCCAGTTCGATTCCTAGTCAGAGTACATGCCTGGATTGCAGGCTGGGTCCCCAGGAGGGCACACATGAGAGGCAACCACACATTGATGTTTCTTTACCTCTCTCTCCCCCTTCCCCTCTTTAAAAATAAATAAATAGAATCTCAAAAAAAAAAAAAATTAAAGGGTCCATTGGCCAGGAAGATCCAGTGCTGACACCCTTTATCATAAATGGCCAAGTTCTAAGTTCCTCTAATTAAAACTTGCCCCACTAGAGTTCAGGCCAAGATGGAAGTGTAGATAGAAACCCTTTGCTTCCTCCTACAATCAAAAGGAAGATAACAACCAATCTAAAATCAATACACAACCAGAAGTGTCAGAAAATCAAACTACATGGAACTCCAACAACCAAGGAATTAGAGAAACAGTCAAATAGAACAACCAGACCAGTGAGCCAAGACAAAGAAATATGGCCCAAATGAAAGAACAGAGTAAAACTTTAGAAAGATAGCTAAGTGATGAGGAGATAGCCAATCTATGTGATGAAGAATTTAAAGCTCTGGTAATCAAAATGCTCACAGAACTGATTGAGCTTGGTTGAAAAATGAAAAAACAAATTAAAGATTCCCAAAATGAAATAAAGCAAAATATTCAGAGAACCAACAGTGACAGGAAGGAAATCAGGCCTCAGATCAACAATTTGGCACAAAAGGAAGAAATAAACATCCAACCAAAACAGAATGAAGAAACAAGAATTCAAAAAAAAATGAAGAGAAGCTTAAGAACCTCTGGGACAACTTTACACATTCCAATATCTGAATTGTAAGGGTGCCAGAAGGAGAAGAACAAGAGCAAGAAATTGAAAACTTACTTCAACAAATAATGAAGGAAAACTTCCCCAATCTGGCAAAGGAATTAGACTTCCAGGAAGTCCAGGAAGCCCAGAGAGTCCCAAAGAAGTTGGACCCAAAGAGGAATACACCAAGGCATATCATCATTAAGTTACCCAAGATTAAAGATAAAAAGAGAATCTTAAACGCAGCAAGAGGAAAGGAGGGAGTTGCCTATAAAGGAGTTACCATAAGGCTATCAGCTGTTTTCTCAAAAGAGACCTTACAGGCAAGAGGGGCTGGAAAGAAGTATTTGAAATCATGAAAAGCAAGGACCTACATCCAAGATTACTCTGTCCAGAAAAGCTTTCATTTAGAATGGAAGGGCAGATAAAGTGCTTCTCAGATAAGGTCAAGTTAAAGGAGTTCATCATCACCAAACCATTATTATATGAAATGTTAAAGGGACTTATCTAAGAAAAGGAAAATCAAAACTATGAACAGTAAAATTACAACAACTCACAACTTTCAACAAGTGAACCTAAAGGAAAAGAAAAACAATGAAAACAAAAAGTAAGCAAACATCTAGAACAGGAACAGAATCAGAGAAATGGACATCACATAGAGGGATTTCAGTGGAGAGGGGGAAGGGAGGAAGAGGGGGGAAGGTACAAGGAAGAAGCATAATTGGTAGGCATAAAATAGACAGCGAGAGATAAAAAATGGTACAGAAAACAGAGAACTCAAAGAACTTATATGTACAACCCATGGACATGAACTAAGAGGGGGGAATGCTGGCAGGTTGGAGGGTGCAGGGCAGAGGGGGGATAAAGGGGGGAAAATTGGGAAAACTGTAATAGCATAATCAATAAAATATACTTTAAAAAAAGAAAAAAGTGCCCCGCCAGCACTTTTCTTTAAATTGGTTTATTTTATATTTTGAGAGAGAGAGAACCATTGGTTTGCCATTGGGGATAGAATGTGCAACTGTGACATATTGGTCAATGTTCTAAGCAACTGAGCTACTTGGCCAGGGTAAACTTGGCCAAGTCTACCCTGACCCTTTGCATACATGTCCCCCAAACTCTTTAATAACCTAGTCTAGTGAGCAAGATGAATTTGAGGCACAATTAGGTCTCCCATTTTCTCAGTTGACACCTTCTTAATCAGCATACCTTTCCTTACTCCAAACTCTGACGTTTGGAGTTTCAGCCTTTTGAAGCATCAGGCACAAGAATTTGGGTCTGGTAACACCAAGAACAGCAAAAACAATCCTGAAGAAGAACATTTGAAGGACTTTTCACAAGCTGATTTCAAGACTTACCATATAACAAATAAGAAATCTGGAATTGGTGTAAGGATAAATCAGCAATTCCCCTTAATCCACTTGTACTTCAGTACTTTCCTCCATGCTCATTTAATTACATATTAATAAATATAACCCTAGCTGGTGTGGCTCAGTGGATTGAGTGCTGGCCTGCAAACTGAAGGGTCACTGGTTCAATCCCTAGTCAGGACACATGTCTGGGTTTCGGACCAGGTCCCCAGTGGGGGACACTTGAGAGGCAACCACACATTGATGTTTCTCTCCCTATCTTTTTCCCTCCCTTCCCCTCTCTAAAAATAAATAAATAAAATCTTTTAAAAATAAATATAGAAGTATTTGTGTCCCCATTTCACTAAAGAACATATGGTACATACTCCTTCAATTCTTGCTTTATTCAGCAGGCCATAACAATCTCTCCAGGCTGAAGTACCAGCTCTAAGTAATTTTCAATAATTACTTAAAATTCATCCTTTTCCTATTGAAATTCACTTTATTTCCAATTTTGGACACTTAGGATCAATAAGTATTGGAAGGATTCCCAAGAGGTAGATTTTTGGGTTGAACTATAACTTCAACATAACAAATATTGCCAGGTTATTTCCTGTCATTAATACCCAGAAAGTTCATCTTTCCCCGTCATTGACAATGGGTATCAACTTCTCAATCTGTGTCATGTCATTGTTGTGTTTATTGAACAGAAAAAAAGAGCTGGGCAAATGAACCAACTGGAAAACAGAATTCAGGGCCAATTTGGAAAATAAAGAACAGGAAGCTTAGACATTGGCCATAGCGCTAGGCCATCAAAAAGGAAAAATAGCCTAGGCATTCAGGTGCTTAGAGCTTTGAGTTTGAGAGAAGCAGTGTAAAAGTAAAAAGCTACTAAGTAATCAATTCATTCTCTGTTGAATCTGCTATTCTGTTCTGATTTATCCTCAAGAGGGGATAAATTACCATTACAGGGAACTGGTTTTTAATACTGTATCTTGGGCCCAGTTGTGGTAGGTCTATTCATTCACTGGTGATACCCCAGGTGACAGAGAATGTTGTGAGAGACACTGAAAGACAGAATATTTTCCACAGTGGCCCTCTCAAGTCCTTGTCCCCACAGGTGTTGCTCCTTACCCTTTCTGGCACATGAACATAGGCCCTCCCTTGCAGCTCCCTGTTCTTCCTGATTTAACTACGGCTAATCCACAAAAATTCTCTCTTTCCCAAGGACGCATCTTTGACCAATTGTTCTGCAACTCAGCCAAACTTCAACTGACTCCTCTGCTAAGATGCCATCGTTTCACAGATGAGACTGCTCATTAGACTTCTCATACCCAGCATTCCTGAATGAAGGTTTACACTAACCACAGGTCCGTTTTCTAAAATTGTGGTGCCTCAGTTTGAATCAGAACTGGACCTCTGTTGCTCAGCTCCCAGCCACATCAAGCACAGAATATTCCCAAGACCCTTTGACATATCCCCTCAAGTTGCAGGGACAGGCTGGCTGAATAAGCCCTGTTCCTGATCTGCTCTTCCTGTTAAAAACACCACCTAAACCTTTATTCTTTTTTATTGTCCATAGTATAGGCCTCTTGATTTGCCTCTTGATTTGATTTGAACCTTGAGTGGTGACTCAAGGTTCTCACCGATGAGCTGGGCTTATAGTTCCAAGATGCTTTCCTGGCCTATTTATTTCTTGTTTGTTCTTGTCATTTGAATATGTGCTCAACATTGTGGGGACAAATAGCACTAAACATTGGAAGCTCTGGTAGGATCTTACCAATGACACTTTAAAACTTCTGTGGCTATTCTGGGGAATTTGGAATATGAATAAGATGATAAATTTGCTTGGCACCTTAAGCTTAAATGGTTGAAAATTTCCAAATATTTAATGATCACCATTTTTAAGTGGGCATGAAGAGCCCTCTAAAAGGAAAACTCTAAAAATGTTGTCTTAGGAAAGGCTAATAAAAATGTGGAGGATTTAAAAATCCAACCTTATAATTTCTTCTCCCTCTCCTGATCCAACCTTGGATTGACTTTACTCTTGGGCCCCTGTACTTGACTTCTTTCCCCCCCTAGTTCTGCTTATCCTCTACCTCCTGTACCTTCCCTAGGTCCTCTTCCCTTTTCTCTGTTAGGTAGAAGTTAAAAATGTAGAAGGAGGAGGGGTGGGAGGAGGTCCACAGTGCTTAAAGAGAGAATGCATAAATAACTGGTTAACTGCTTGCCTCTGGTCACTATCTGTTTTATGAAGGGGTCCACAGTCCTTACAGAAAAAGTTAACTGCCCTAACTTTAATTAACTGCCTCTGGTCACCTATCTGTTTTACAGCAGATGTCAAGAGGTGGTCTAGAGCAAGATAAGGATCTGGGTTAACAGGCCTCCACACATACCTACATTTAGGTGGTCACATCTTCCTGTGGGAAAGCATGCACTACTTTTGCCCACCAATCAATGTAACTCCCTCACCCCACCCTGCAAACTATATAAATCCTTAGGACAAAGGGACCAGGGGTCTATGCTTTTCCCACCCACCTTGGTGAGGTTTGTTCTGTTCCCTGAGAACTACTACTAATAAACTCTGCTTGCCTACTAACCAACCAACTTGCTGATTTTAATTCTTTACTGCATCAGCAAGAAGAACCAAGTTTCCCATAACATCTAGTGACACTTTGGTCAACATCAAGTTTACATTATCTCGTTAGGAACTTTCTAAATACTCCTAAGAAAAGAGGAAAATTCACTGAGGAATTTATAATCCTAGAAATTTATAGTTTGGGCTCTCTAATCTCTGTCAATTAATTCATCTCTTTAGGGGGCCCAGAGATGGGAAAACTTTTATATAATGTCTTAAAGAATTGATTCCTTTTACTTGATGACAGCATTAGCAAATTTGGGACATAACTTCTCAAAAGATAAACGCCACTTTCATCAGAACAAAGTATAGTTTGTTGGTCATGACATCATTATACAAAATAGAAGGTCTCACCAGGCTAGTGTGGCTCAGTGGATTGAGCATTACCTGTGAACCGAGAGGTAGGGGTGTTAGGTCAGAGTGGCTCAAGAAACCAGATAGACACAGTGAGCCAAGGAGCAGTGTTTATTAGCGGGGAATAAGAGGGAAAGTGGAGCCAACCTAGGGTGATTGGGGAGCCAACCAAGGGAGGTTAAGACTCACTCAGTTGTTCTTAGGGCAAGGTTTTTAAGCACAAAAACCCATGAAGGGTAACTGGTTAGGGTGTCAGAATCTGATTGGCTAGAGCTGGTTGGTGGGTGCCATTTCTGCTGACCATTGTTCTTGATACATCTTGTCAGGCTCAAGTTAAAGCTGCATCCTGTTATGCCGGATAGGCCGACCCCAGACCCCAATCTTAGCCAGGCATCTGTTTGTCCTGGGCAGGGTCAGCAGGCAGTTTCCCAGGCAGGAATTTTCCCAAGCTACAGTTTCCCACAGTACAGTTTTCCTGCTTGGTGATTTTCCATTCCTTCTAGGCCTACCTAGGTCTGTCAAGGGACACATGCCTGGGTTACAGGTCAGGTCCCCAGTTGTGGGCATGCCAAGGGGCAACTGAATCTCTCACACATTGATGTTTCTCTCCCTATCGTTCTCCCTCCCTTCCCCCTCTCTAAAAGTAAATAAATAAAAGTTAAAAAATCTTTTAAAAAATGGAAAGTCTCTCTTCAGAGACTAGAAGTTCTTGATGCCTGTTCCTGGCTAATTACCAAAACATGATTTAGAAGAGTTTTTGAACTCATTGGACTTTGTAGGTATTGGATTCACTGTTTCCTATACTGACTGCCCTTTAAATAATCTTAATTAGCTGACATACCTAAGTCCTTGCCCTGGATAGACTCACTACCCTTCAACTTCCTAATTTCCATAAACTTTTCTTTGTATTTAGAAAATCAGGACAAACTCTAAGGCTCTTAACAGCAAATGGACATTAGAGACCCACTGATTATATCCCTTTATTTGACCCCATAGCTAAAGCCTACCCACCTTGTCGTGGTGCGGTGGCAGCACCTGCCAGTCTGGTGACTTAGCTTTAGTACATGCACTTAACCTCGTCATTCCCGATGCTGTTCAGACCTTATTCTTAAATGGAAACACCTACCTAGCATTTCTGTGCCTCTAGTCTGACATCCTAAAAAATCATCTCCTTTCCCCCTACACATTCTTTAGCCAATGCAGGAACACTCCGGACCCTGTTGACCTCATAACTGTCATGGGCTTACCTGCCTCACTCTGACTTCTTTGAAACTCCCTTAGATGATCCATATTCAAAGCTGCCTGTGGTTGTGTGGTAGTTGAGGAAAAACAAGGAGGCTGTCCGTCAAGCTTGACGTGCTGTCATAACCCACTGAGATTTACTTGGCTCCAGCACTCTCCCAGAGGTCAAATCTGCACAAGAGTTGGATCGTCCTTTGCCAAACAAATTTCTGCATGAGGCAATACATAACTCATTCAAACTAACCTGTTTTGATGTAAATATTTGATTTATTAACTATAAATTCATCAAATAGAACAGAGAAGGTAATTGTTTTTGTTATTAGAAGTCTCCAAATTTCAAAATAAAATAGGCAGGCTTTAAAAATTTGAATGCTCTGGTGTGTTTTTTCCTTCAAGTTTCCAGTTTCAAACTGTAAAGCAGGCAGGATCATAAGCAATATAAAAAGTATAATGGCTTTTGCCCTGGCTGGTGTGGTTCAGCGGATGGAGCGCAGGCCTGTGAACCAAAGGGTTGCCAGTTCAATTCCCAGTCAAGGCACATGTCTGTATTGCGGCCAAGTCCTCAGTAAGGGGCACATGAGAGGTAACCATACATTGATGTTTCTCTCCCTCTCTTTTTCCCCCTCTTCCCCTCTCAATAAATAAAATCTTAAAAAAATATATAACAGCTTTGTACTATGTCAACTTAGCTAAGTTCAAACTAACTCTCCCAGAGTTTCTTTCCTTCATGATTCTGAGTTACAGTGGGCCACAGGAAAAATGTGAGCATGTTCTGGAAGGCCTAAGTGAAGCAGCTGTCATTTTGTTCACACTGAAATTCAGTAGAGGGTGCCAGGTATTGTTGTAATGAGCACCCATGGTCACTGATCTGCTAGCTCATCTTGTGGGGATACAGTGGTATCCAGTACATAGTTCTCCAGCACACAATAGGTCCTTCCTCAACTTTTCTAGTCCTAGTCCAGGTGCTTGGGTAGTTAGTTCCATGGTGAAGGGTACCAGCTTCTCTTGTGGGTCAACCAACATCATGGTTTTATCCTTCTAGTTTCAAGTTTATCCTTATGGATTCCAGTTCTTGCTCTTCTTTACTTCACATCCAGCTTCCCTGACACCAGAATGAATGATTTCAAGCCCTACCCAACACAGAGGCGATGTCTTCACATAGACTCCTCAACCAGCTACCATTATCATCTAAGGACTCATGCCTATAATAAGCTCCTTATTCTATTATTCATACATTTCTGCCTCTCTAATCAAACTCTGCCTGATACAAGGAGTTGGTACACTTATGAAATAAGCATCTTCTAATGAGAAACATAAAATTACAATCATAACACTTATCGTTTGTAGCATTTATTGTTTCCTAACTGTGCCTCATCTCTTATCTTTACCACAACTCTATTTTACAGGTGAAGAACTCAAAGAGATTAATAAATTTGTCCAAGCGCACACTAGAATATGAAAAGCTTGTCAATTGACAGTTCCTTCTCATAGCCATTGTCATCCTGCCTTCCCACAAAGCATAAATTCTGCAATGAATTCCTTGACAGAATGATAACGATGATGATTATTATATATTTTTTACCCATAGACATTTTTTATTCAAACATTCTTTTGAAAGGATCAGAATATACCACCCCAAAGTATAGCACTTTGATATAAAGATTATTTTAATTTTAAGGCATTACGAATCACAATACCAGCCTCTTACCCTAAACCACCTGGAAGGAAGAGTAACTCTTATTATTCAAAGACAGGGAGCCAACACCGAGATGGGATTGCATAAACAGAACTTTGCTAAAATAGCCCTTATAATCCATTAGTTTCACTGCTCCACAATTTATTGTCCCTTGAAGTCCAAACTCCCTTTCTTTTGACTATATGCACCCTGCTTTTTAAAAATTTCTTTTTTTCCTGTGACCTCCTGTACCCATTAAGAAATTAAGTGCCTCTTCTCCCATTAATCTGTCTTTTGTTAGTTTATTTCACACACCCAGACAATAAACCTGAGAGGTTAGTTTTTTTCTCCCTACATGTCAAAGTTAAAAAGGAATATTTTCCAGACAGGTAAATCACCTGAAGAAGTCCCTTTGATGAACAATGCAGAGCAGAAATGTTCATTAACTCTTCTTAGTCAAAACTTGCAAGAGACCAACTCTGTCAAATTCTATTACAGTTTAAAGTGTTAACTTGCCTCCTGTTAAAAAGCCACCTACCAGATATTCATTACGTGGAGGAAAATTCTTAGATGTGGGAGGGAATACAAACTACAAGCTTTGTAAAAGCCACAAGAGGCCAACTGATTACATCATATATCCTCAAAGAGTCAGGGCATGCTGAAACATGCCATGTTTTGCTTGTACCAAGTTCCTCATTGTAAAAATAATATATGCTCATTAGACAATGAGAAAAATACTGAAAAATAAAGTATTACTAATAGCCTATTACCTAAAGATGACTATCATTAATAGATTGGTGTTTTCAAAAAATAAAAAAGTGTTTATAAAGTGTGGTTTTCGTCCCATGATTCCTTTTTTATGCATAGTTTGTTATTTTTTACAAAATAATTTTACATGTTATAATATTTGCAAAGACCATTTTAATGATTGAATATTTCTTCTGAGAAAGAGGTACCATACTTTGCTAAATCACTTCTCTAGTGGTGAACACAGGGCTCACGGATAATCGTTTTCTTTAGTTTTACTGAGACTCTGTTAACTTAAAAATAAAAACATCATGGTGAGAGGCAACACGAGTTTGAGAGCCAGGAACTGTGATTCTGGGATGCACTAATTTGGTAAAAACCCAAACAGTGTTCTCATTAGGAGGAGAAGGCAGGGAGTATTTATGAGACAAGAAAGGTGAATGATTACAGGAACAGAAGGAAGGAATTTCTATGGGGGCAGATAAGCTAGGGAAGGAATTTCTATAGATGCAGATAAGCTAACATAGTGATGCTAATTCTAAAGATTGTCTTTAATTTCAGTTTCGGAGTTATAAAGTCTGCTTTCCTGCAAACTTTGCAAACAGCAGTTTGGAATACAATGTTGCTGCAGGCCTACTAGGCCAAAGGTTATTTTGCCTAGTTTTAACATTCCAAAGGTTTTTGAGGACTAAGACTCACAAGGCAGTTTCTCTGGGGATGGCAGCTCTGACTCCATTTTGAAGCAACTCCGTTTCTATTATTTTTTATAACACAATAACATTTTTAAAATCAGTACTTTTTTTTACAATGTGGAAGTAATGTAGAAATGTTGTAAAAATTTAATTTCCAACTTCCAACCCCAGAAATAACCACTGTCTAATTTAATAACCACTATCCTATCTTTCCAGAACCTTGTTTGTGAATATACAATTATACTGAAAGGTAAAATTCTTCGATACATTTGTTGGTACATGTAAAAGCTTTATTGAAGCTTACGAGTAATGAAGGAACCATAATGTAAGAAAAGAGCTGATTAGAGAAGCGTCTGAAGAACAGTTTTACTTATATGGTCAGAGGGCAAAAAATGTCAAATAAGTTTGCTAAATTAGTTGAGTGGTTAACTTCTTCAGATCAATAAAGGCCTATCCCATCTGGGGTTACACATCTCCATCTAGATTGTGGTAACCACACTGTCAACTTATCAAGTTTACAAGTAAATTTGTAATCTTATGAGTAGTTGTCTTTTTTTAATATACTTTTTAAGAATTGAATTTTTTTTTTTTTTTATAGAGAGAAAGGAAGAGGAAAGGAGAGAGAGATCAATTTTTGTTGTTCCACTTAATTTATGCATTCATTGGTTGCTTCTTGTATGTGCTCTGCCTGGGGATTAAACCTGCAACCCGGGTATATCCGGTTGATGCTCTGACTAACTAAACACCCTGGCCAGAGATGAGCAAGTGTCTTTCTTCACCTTCATCAGATGTTGATTGTTGTCAAATATACATGCATCATTTCCCAAGAGTGGCACATTAAAACAAGCAGACAATAAATATTCTGGCATGTATCAAAATGTCAAGCAATTATCAGTTAGTCTCTTCCCAAGTTTGGGATAAATTTTAAAAATACAGAATGTATATTTAAGGTATATATTTATACACACACACACCTTGTCAGTTCAAAATTATAAAGGTATTTTCCTAAAAATTTTTTTATGGCAACATTGTATCTTTATTTATCTTTGGAGTTTTAAATCTCCCTCCTCCAAAAATATTATGTTTTTTTTTTTATCAAAACAGACAAAACACCACTTATTGATTAATTCATCTTTTCCCGATTTGAAATGAAGCTTAGATTATCATATAATTGATTCAATTGCTGAACTTCTTTCTCTTTCAGTGGTCGATTTGTCTAAAACTGCTTTGATATGACAATGTTTTATTTTTTATTTTATTTATTTACTTTTATTTTGAGAGTACATTTACTAAAGCTGGAGACAGTGAAACAAGGAAGGGCCCAGCATAGAAGATGCAACAGAAGAGAGCCTCGCCGGGGCTGCTTGTCTCTCTAGAAATGTTATAGGAAAAAAAGAGGCCTAGGCAGGGCTGCTTGCTGCACCAGAAATTCAGATAAAAGGAGCCTTGGAGACAGGTTCAGGGGGTTACCCCATAGTAAGATAGGATAGTGAGAAGCTATGAAAATTCCTTGGCAAGTGAAATTGGAAAACTAAGACAGCTGAACACAGCCAAGTGCAGACTGTCACCAGGGCCACAAGGTCCCGAGTGCCTGGCAGGGTGCAAAACTGGGGAAACAGGACCTCACCCCCATGGTAACCTTTCCTCCTTGGAGATAACATCCAGGCCTCAGCTGTATTTCAGCTCCATGCCCAGGTAAGCAAAACCAGGTGGGCAATGCCAAGACCAACTGCAATGACTAAAGACCCCCTGCCCTGTCACTGACCAATCAGCAGAGACCACGACCCTAAAAGAGCACACCTGGAAAATGGATGAATATTTTGCTGAAACCCTCCGGAGACCTCCCCTAAGTTTTCTCCTGCAAGAGAGAGTGAAAAGCCTCAAGACAAAGGACTCAGCGGGGCTTCTTCCTCTGGGGAGCAGGTGGCCACATTCCCTTTCCTTTCTTCTTCTCCCTACTTTTTTCTTCACAGGCACACATCTCTGTGGGCACCTGGTAGTTTGTCCCAGGCTAATCCCCTAAACCTGTCCTCAAGGTCCCCTCTTTTCTGACTTTCCAGTGAGATAAGGAGCCCTGTTGCTTCTTTTTTGCTAAGCCCTTTCTTGTCTTAGTGTCCCCTGCTTTTTTTTTTTTAAACTAAAGATTTTACTTATTTATTTTTAGAGAGGTAAAAGGAGGGAGAAAGAGAGGAAGAGAAACATCAATGTGTAGTTACCTCTTACGCACCCCTGCGGGAGCCAACCCAGCCCTGCTGTTTGACACAGTCACAGAGGGAGCCCAACGTCCGCACAGCAGACACGGTGAGGGAAAGCACCAGGCGCTCCTCTGCTTGATTTTAATAATCATACCCTTGCTTGGAGCCTCTGCAATTTATTTCGGGACTGGGACAGACAGTAATTCCATAGAAAAAGTAGAGTTCCTGAGAAGTAAACGAGAAAATGATAGTCAATGGGAAAGTACTCTCCCCTCAGGATGTGCCCCAGATATGGTAAAGAATTTCCAAGAATGGGAGTGGAAAAGGCTACTAGGATTACTGACTACAAAACCCCCTGTTACTATCCCTATGACTAAAACAGTTAGCATCCCTTCATCAGGAACCCTGGGAAGATCCAAGAAATTTACATGGTCAGTATTATATCAGTTTCCTTGGTCTGTCCCACCTCCCACACCACGACCTACTGATACCCCATTGCCGTACACGGGCATATATCTAAAAGGAAATAGATGGGTCAACATAAACGGATATTGGAAAAGTTACTATGAGCTGTCCTTCCCTGAAGCTCTTTGCTGTGCAAGGCCCCCTTGGTGCCTGTTTTCCCTAGAAACCAGGAAAAAGAGATGGAGGCAAATAATAGAAATGAAAAGATATCAAGGAAGAGAGGAAGCAGCTAGGTGGACAGAACGTAAGAAGGATTATTACCTATATAGAAAAATAGGATTTTGGCGTAGAAGAAAATACAGTGAGAGACAGGTAATAACCACATTACCCACAAAGAATATTACACTTGGCCAAGGCTATGAGACAAAACAAGTGCCCATAGAAGCGCCCAACTTGTGGTTTTTACACATTTATACAAGGCTTAAGCTTAAGCTCTGAGAAATCATAGGTGTTACATTATGTGGTAAATATGCCCAGCTAAAATGATCCCTCAGAATAGAGCCAAAAGCTTGCACAATGGTATGCAATTGTATTAGACTGCTGCTTCTAATATATCAGTGTCATGCTTTCCTCGGAACACTGGCAAAGCATATGTTCCCTGAGAACAAAATAACAATTGCTTTCTCATACTGCATAAGCGCACCCAAGCATATAAAAAATAAAGCACACCAGCGACTGGCAGAGATGCTGGGTCACTGAGCCTGCAAGAGTGTCTCTCGTGTCTTCCTTTCGCTGACGCCGTCCATCCACTGGGTATCCCTGGACTGGTCGGAGCAGGACTCCGGCACACCCCCTACTGGGAACCTGGCCTGCAACCCAGGCATGTGCCCTGACTGGGATTGAGCCAGTGACTCCTTGGTTCACAGGCTGGCGCTCAATCCACCGAGCCACACCAGCCAGGGCTCCAAATTTAATAAATGTATCCTCATAGTCACTTGTCCTCATGTTGTGAAATCTTTCCTACACAAAGTCAAGAACCCACACCCTGCAGCTGGCCCTAGGCAGACCCACTCAGGGCTTGGCCCCTGTCTGGTAACAATTGCAAGACAGAGCTGCCCATTGCAACTCTCCTGGAGACCCGTAGAGTTCAAGAGATGCTGGCCTGAAAGGGAAGACAGGTACGGGCATGCTCCTGAGAGGGAGAGCGCCAATGTGACAATGTTTTAACAGTTTACACTCTGATATCTGGGAGAAATGGTACCCTATGTTTATTCTTCTATTTAATATATGTTATTTATGTGAATCTACTCTTCCAGATGCTCTTTTTTTGTTGTTAATAAATTATACTCTTTTGAATTGATAGAAGTAGAATTTTGGAATCTTTAGGTAAGTTCAATGTGAAACTGCTTCTCAAAAAAGTTATACCACCTTACGCTCCCAAGAGCAGGGCATGAAGCTTCCTATTGCTCATTTCTCATCAAATGTAGTTTTATCCACCTTTTAAATCACAATCATTCTGATGGAT
Organism: Anoura caudifer; assembly: GCA_004027475.1. NCBI lineage: Eukaryota > Metazoa > Chordata > Mammalia > Chiroptera > Phyllostomidae > Anoura > Anoura caudifer. The sequence continues at coordinate 22,022 of PVKU01010065.1, read as the reverse complement.
ATTAAGAAATAACTTACTGTGGCTATACTGATGATTACAGAGCTCAGCGCCTTTATTGCCTATTTGCTATTTGGAATTTCTGTCTGATACAATGCCTGTTTAAGACTTTAGTACATTTGAGGAGGAGATGTCTATTTTCTCCTTGTTTTTATTCTGATTTTAACTTGACACTTCTGATCCATCTGGAATTAATTTTGGTATAAGGTAAACTGTAGGAGTTCAACTACCATTTTCCAGCTGGCTACTCACTTCTGACAACACCATTGTCACAATATACTGCTGAACAATCCATTCCAGGTTATTGATAATTGTAGAAGCAATTTTTGTGCACATGTACATCTGTGTATCTATCTGTAGTATGTGTGTCTATAAATTCTATCAAGGCTTCCTTTGTATTGCATAGAATGCATAGATAAATTAGAGAACTTTTTTGTGTGTTGCCTGCATTTATTTATTTATTTATTTATTTCTTACATTGGGTCTTCAATCCAGGAGCATGGTATGTTTCGCCATTTATTCTGGAACTCTATTCTGCCTTTTTATGTAGTTTTATCAATTTTCTTCCCAAATACTCTAGTTTCTCTTACTGTCATATTTTTTCATTACGTTTTCTGATTTCTTTTTTCTATTGATTTTTAAAAATTATAGTAACATATGTATAAAATAACATGTAACATTTTGAATTTAAGTATGCAATTCATTGGCATTAAGTACATTCATAATATTGTACAGCTATTGTTGGGGGAGAAAGAACTCACACTCGGTGGAGATGGAGGAACATGAGCCTTTATTCACATGTGCGGGCCCAGAGGAGGCAGTCTCCAAATTCTGAGCCCCGATCCTTGGCTGAGCAGGGCTTTTATTGCTCTCCGGATGCCCTATCCTACGTGGCAAAAGCAGGAGGTACAGAAGCTGATGCGAAAATAACTCTAGCCTTGAGATGCCCATGAGATGTCCTTATCGGAAGCTGGGTGTTCAGAAGCCAAAAATGGGAGTTAGCTGCTACACCATCACCACTATCCTCAGATTTATTCCTATATTATCTTATTCCTGGCTACGTTGCTGAAGTAACACTTGGTAGACAACCTCAAATGCAAAAACATTAGTAACTAAAAGTTGGAAAGCATTTACAACTGTTATATATTCCATAAGTTAACTTTGTGACTGAGAGCTTTCCATTTAGCCTAGGACAAGGCAGTAGAGGATTTGATTACTTGGTAGATTTAGATTAATTGAGAAATAATGAGTGAGCCCTGGCTGGTGTAGCTTAGTGGACTGAGCACCAGCCTGTGAATCAAAATGTCGCTGGTTCCATCCTTGGTCAGAGCACATGCCTGGGTTATGGGCCAGGTTTCCAGTCGGGGGTGTGTAAGAGGTAACCAATCAACGTTTCTCTCACACATCTATGTTTCTTTCCCTCTCTTTCTCCCTCCCCTCCCCTCTCTCTGACAATAAATAAAATCTTTTTTAAAAAAGAAAGAAAGAATGAGTAATTCAAAAATTGTTGATTGGAAAAAACCCAACCACCCACCTTGCTTTCTCCCACCTTCATTTATTCTTCCTTACATTTCCTTCTTGATTCCAAATCAAGCATAAAAGAAACTGCAAACTGTCATCTGAGAGGCATTTTTCTCAATCTGTTGAGATTTGCTTCCAGATACATTCTCTGTTTGGCTCAGATAAACCCTAATCAAGTCCTTAAAATTTTTTCTACAGGTTTAGACATTCTTATGTCAACAAGAACAAGTTGCCACATTTGAACTGATGACAATCAAGACCCAACAGACTCAGTGCTAATTTTTACCTCCCCCTTAACTGCCTGAAAGAATTTAAATAGAGGGCCTGTTCCAGGGAGAGACCTATCACTAGGGATAACTGCAGAGTATGGGCTTAGGTGTGCCGGGCTGGGGAAAGTTAGGCAGGGCCTGTTCGTTCAAAGTCCTCTCTCTGTCCCACTGTTTTCTCTGCACAGCATGGCAAACATTTGTTTACCAAACATTTGCTCTTCTCATCTTCCTATGAATTGTCTTTCTTCCCTGTGAACCCCCAGGCCCGATATCTTCTCCTTAGCTTAGGATGGCATATAAGCCTTAATTGCCTATCTCAGAGCCTCTTTTGTCTTTATGGGGTTCCCATACAAACAAACTCAAATATGGTTTTTTTTCCCTGTTAATCTACCTTATGTCAATTTAATTATTAAATCAACCAAAAAACCTAGAAGAGTAGAAGAAAATTTTTCTCTCCTACCATCACCATGAGGAAATTGATGATCTCACATAAGAAGTCCAGATGCAAGGCTATTCTGTAACTTTATATGAAATGCACAAAACTATTTTGAGAATCTTTTGGGTGAAGGAATATGCCTTATGATTTTGATTACCCTTGGGATGTCCTAGGTAAGGCTTGGGGATTTATGTACCTTTAGGGACCACCCTAGAGTAAGCACACTAATTGCGGTTACCTTTGTCCGCAAAGTTCAGAAGTAGCCATTTAAATAAAGCTGCCACCTGAGTCCTCAGTCTTCTAGTCCTCCCTGGGGATTTATTAAGTTCAGTTGGGGCTTGTTTTATAAGACCAGCCTTTATGCTTAAACATCTCATATTACTAAGATTGCACAAGAGGACTCCACCATTTCCAATCCACTGAATTAATGCCAAATAAATGGCAGAACTATTGAAAAAAATATGATAGGAATTTGTGTTGCTCGAAAGAATTAGTTTTGTCAACAAGTTCTATCAAGTTTGAATCCTCATTAAGCCTCTTTTTGAAACTTTCCCACATCCAACTTGTCCTTGGTTTATATCAACTCTTATCCCACTAGATAGCTTATTATCCGTCAGTCTTAATTATTCCTGTTCCAATCCAAGGCTTCACATTGCCACCTCCCATACCTCACATCCACGATAATATGTGCTGTGGGAGGAAAATAATGATATAAACCTTGACCTCACGGAGCTTGGAATTTTAGAGGAAGCAGGATATATACACATTGTAAAAGATAATATAAATGGAGCCACTTCAGAATGGAGTTGGACTATAAATGTTGAAGGACTGTATGAAGGGATAAAGTGGAGACTTAACATGTTATAAATTCCTGGAGGACAGACATTCTCTCTATTCAATATAAACCTAATATAATGTTTGATGTATATAGCATGTCCTCAATAAATATTTGTTGAATAAAAAAAAAAAAAAAAAGGCCCTGGCTGGTGTGGCTCAGTGGATTGAGCACCGGCCTGCAAACCAGTTTGCTAGTTTGATCCCCAGTCAGGGCACATGCCTGGGTTGCAGGCCAGGTCCCCCGTGGGAGGGTGCTCAAGAGGCAACCACACATCAGTGTTTCTTTCCCTCTCTTTCTCTCTCCCTTCCCCTCTCTCTAAGAAATAAAATAATAAAATAAGTTTAAAAAAATGGATCTGCCATCCCAGAGGGACTGCCTTGAGTGTCTTACTCCTCTAACTTTGGAACTGTTAAAACTGGGCAAAATAACATTGGGATGGGGGTACAGCAGGATTGTATTCCAAACTACCATTTGTAAAGATAGAAAAGCAGATGTTATGACTACTAAACTCAAAATTAAAAACATTCTTTAGAATTAACATCATTATGTTAGTGTATTTGTACCTATGGAAACTTCTCCCTTAGTTTATTAACACCCAAAGAAATTCTTTCCTTCTATTTTTTAAAAGATTTTATTTATTCATTTTTAGACAGAGGGGAAGAGAAGGAGAAAGCAAGGGAGAGAAATATCATCGTGTGGTTGCCTCTTGAGTGCCCCATACTGGGTGGGGGCCCGCAACCCAGGCATGTGCCCTGACTGGGAATTGAACTGGGGACCCGTTGGTTCATAGCCCGCTCTCAGTCCACAGAGCCACACTGATCAGGGCTCCTTCTATCTATGTAATTACCCCTGTTCCCTTTCTCATAAATACCTCTTGCCTTCATCTCCTAATTGGAACACTATTTGGGTTTCTGCCTAAATTAATGCTTCCCAAATATCTATTTTTTTTATCTCAAATACTTGTTGCCTTTCACTTTTTCTTTTCACTTTGGCCTTTTATATTTAGGTTAACAACATTAAGCTATTATAACCAGGCAGAAACCTTATTTTCTTCTGTCTGACCTTTTTTTTTTTCCTTTTGGCTCAAATGGTGCTTAACTAGCACCCTGATTCCCCTACCTCCCTCTTCTTTGCTTGTCCACTCTCTTGCTTAATAATTAAGCCCTCAGGACAATGAGATTCTGTTCAGCATCCAATAGTCTTAAAAAACAAGGTACCAGGTCTGTTGACTACAGAGACAGAGTTTTCTTTCTTTGTTTTATTTTTTCTTGATGGTAAAAAGCATTTATTTAATCTGATTACTACAGTTAGAGTTTAAGTATGAATGCATTTACAGGCTTAAAATTGTATGGCATTTCTAGAGGGATGTCTCAGATCCTCAGAAATATTACAAGTTATTACGGAAAGCTTAAAAAATAAAACAATCTTTTCATGTAGGTAGCCAGAATTTTTAAGGTTAGGTTGACAATACTCTTACTTTCCCTATCCCTTTCCATCTCTACTTATCTCTCAAAGACTTTTCTAATATCCCAAGGAAGTCATTTAGACTCAGAGACAGAGTTTTCAATCAAACTAAAGATAATGTCAGCCTTAGTTGTATGTCAGCTCTGGACCCAGGAAAGTGGAATGATTCCACTGAACAAACCCTTGTGAGATCATACAGAAAGATCCCATTACTAACATCAGGACCAGATATAATAATCAATTACCCGCTGCCCTCGCACCAAGTAATCAGTAGGGACCACAACCCTAACTCCGTTAGTCGCCATGATTAATGATGTCTTTCCCTATCTGACCTATTCCTTTGGAAGCCATCAGGGAGGCAGGTCTTCAAGCATTAGCTCACCTGTGACTCTGGGCATGGTGCCATCTCCTAAATTAATAAACCCTTCTTTGTTGGCTGCAGACTCCTGTGTGTGTCTTATTGGGCTTTGATGCATGCAGGCAAATGGATCCCTTCAGTCCAGTAATACTATTATGAATCAATGTAAAGTGTTGCTTTGAAAATGATAGTTAATGATGAAAAGTAGAAAGTTTCTCATTATATTCCAAGAGTACTAAAAGATTTTATTTTATTTTATTTTTAATTTGTTTACTTTTAGAGAGGGAAAAGAAGGGAGAAAGAGAAACATCAATGTGTGGTTGCCTCTCATGTACCCTCCCACTGGGGGCCTGGCCTGCAATCCAGCACGTGCCCTGACTGGGAATCAAACCAGTGACCCTTCGGTTTGCAGGCCAGCACTCAATCCACTGAGCCACACAGCTAGGGCAAGATTTTAAAATGAAAAAGTAAGAAGCACAAAGAAAACAAGCAAGTTTGACAAATTATAGGTTTTTACATTTGAAGAATCTGCAAATTACAGCACAACCTGAAAAAAATTCTTTTAACATGACAGAAGTTTAATGTTCTTGATATAAAGCTGAGTATTAAAAAGTATTTATGCTCCTCAGAGAAATATTGACAGTTCTATAGTCATGGTAATGTTATGGGAGAAACTCCCAGAAACTCAGTTCTCACCAAAGCAGTTAAGTATTAAATATCAATGAGCCTATTATCAGGCAAGCAGGGTTTATTGGTGATCTGCTCTCATGGAAGAGAACCAGCCTAGGTAAGTCGGGTTTGGGGGCTGAAACACATAGGTTAAGAGTGAAGCAGGGTAAGGGCGGCCAAGCTAAGGGCAGCCAGAGGCCGAGGTGGCAAGCACAGGGGTGGTGAGGGCTGCAGTGGCAAGTGCTCAAGTGGCCAGAGGCCAGGTGGCCTGGCCAGGAGGCCAGAGAGCTAAGAATGCCAAGCCCCGAGTCCTTTGTTCTAAGGGCTTATATAGTTGGCAGGATGGGATGGGAGTGAAGAAGTTACATATTGATTGCCAGGTAAAGGTGGTGCCAGCTTTGTGGGGGTTGAATACCCAAAGGTGTTAATGGGCTTCTTCCTTTAGGCACTATGGGGCCTTTCTGGCCTTTTAGGCCTTGAGATGAAAGCACAGTTTCAAAGGTTTTCTTTCCCAGGTAGTGGGGATGATACATAGAATTTCCAGGGCTGCCCTCCTCCTGTGTCATCACAGTATTTCCTGTTCTGTTGGTACACCTGGCAGTATTACTCGACAGGCTCAGGACTGCTGAGTCAGTGGGCAGAGACGTGTTTCCCTCCTCCTCCCTGCCTTTATTTCCCCTCTGGCTGCTCATTCTACTGTAACGGTAACAAGAAACCCTCTTAAATCAATTTGCTTCCGTGAAAGTACATTTGAAAACTAACTGTGGGGGTCCAGAATAAGTCACCCCAAGGTGTGCCTTTCTGGTATGCAGATTGATTTGAGCTCAAGGCAACTTTAGCCATAGACTCAAGAGAAACTTTTGCCCCTTCCTTTAACTACCTACTAGAACTTGAATTAGAGGCCTTACCCATAAGAGCCTATCAGCAATAACATTTTTGACCTACCTATATGACAGGAAAAATTTGTATTTACTAAACATCACTCTTCTTACCCTCCTGCAATGACCCTTTGATGCCCCCAAGGTACATTATCTCATTCTTAGCTCAGATTACATTATATACCTCAATCTCACTTTCTAGCTGAACCTCTCCTTCATGTGGGGTCTCTGACTCTCTCATGTTTGTGAGGATCCCCTATATATGTATATATTGCATTTGGTTATTTTCTCTTGCTAATCTAGCTCATGTTTATTTGAGTATTAGACCAGCTAGAATAACCTTGGGGGTAGAGGAGATTTTGTTTCTTCCCCACACAACCAATCAGAAACAGCCCAATATTTCTGAAAGTCAGCTAGTCAACAAGTCTTCTCAGAATAACCTCCTCTCATCTCTATAACTAGTAGAAGCCACATTTCTAAGGCTGATGTAAACTCACTCTTGCCTCTATGATCAATGTAATCACTGGATAAATGCTTCCCAAAGACCTCATAAGACCAGCCCTTTGCTTTCCTTAAGGGTACGGTACCTGATCAGCGTAGTCCCCCTTTACCTAAGTCATGAATTCATTTTTTTAGTTACAGATATTGAGTGGCAGTCCCCTCTTTTGATCATGCTGGTATAAATATGCAAAGATGCTATTAGATAAATTTGCAAAAAATGTGGGACAATAATGTATACAGGAGAATATCTAAATCCAAAAGAAGGGAGAGGGGGTGTTCAGCATTACAAGTAATTGTGGAAAATCAAATTAAAACATATAGGTACTTTCTTCCCCCCAAAAGATGAATGCTGGCAAAGATTTACTAAAATAAGTAAATTTACAGCCTTGAAAAATCTTTATTTTACTGTATACTGGGAGTTTTATTTTTATCCCCCTCCCTACTCCTTACACTAGAGAGAGGGAGGGAAGAAGAAGGGGAGAGAAAAGGGATGGGATGAGGGAGAGGGAAGGAAGGTGAAAAAGGAAGAGGTTGGGGTGGGGAAATAAGGAAGAAGAAGAGGGGAGAAATAAGGGAGAAGAAGAAGAAATTTCGAGAAAACAGAAGAAGCAGTGAAAGATATAAGATATACCATCATTTTTTATTATTAAATTATAAAATGACAAGGATGAGTGATCAAATAACAGTCTTACGTTCTTATCTTAGTACCAGTGGCCCTGTTTATTTCTAATGATATTTGTGCTGACCTATATTGTTTTTTCATTTTAATATAACTATGCTGGCTTGCTTTCTGCCTGGCACAACTGTTCCTTCTACTTACTTTGTATTCTGTTCTTTTCTATTACTATTGTCCTTGAAAGAATGTCCATCCTACAGAAAAGTTTTTCATTTTTTTGCCCTGGCCAAGTAGCTTAGTTGCCAAGGCTGTGAGTTTGATCTCTAGTCAGGGCCCATACAAGAAGCAACCAATGAATGCATCAATAACTGGAACAATAAAATCAATTTTTTTCTCTCTCTCCCTCTCTAATTAATACATTAAAAAAAGAAAAGGTTTTTTCTTTTAGGTTGAAAAGTCAATATAAAATATAAATTCATTCATTTATACATTAATTCATTCACTCATAGTATGATCCCAGTTTCCATAAGAATCATGTGTTGGAAGAGTTTTTAAATCTTAGAAATAAAAGAAAACTTGTGATGGATTTTTAAAAATTATATTTTATTGATTACACTATTACAGTTGTCCCAAATTTCCCCCTTTGCTGCCCTCCACCAAGCACCCTCCACCCCTTCAGGCAATCCCCACACCATTGTTCAGGTCCATGGGTCAGCATATAAGTCTTTTGGCTACTCCATTTCCTATGTTGTACTGTACATCCCCATGGCTATTCTGTAACTACCTATTGTACTTCTGTAACTACCTATTGTACTTCTCACCTTTTCACCCATACCCCCATACCCTGTGGCAACCATCAAAACACTCTCCCCATCCATGATTCTGTCTCTGTTCTTCTTGTTTGCTTAGTTTGTTTTTTAGATTCAATTGTTGATAGATATGTATTTATTGCTATTTTATTATTTATAATTTTGATCTTTTTCACTTTCTAAGTCCCTTTAATATTTCATATAATAAAAATGGTTTGGTGATGATAAACTCCTTTAGTTTTTTTTTGTCTGGGAAGCACTTTATCTGCACTTAGATTCTAAATGATTTCGTTGCTGGGAAGAGCAATCTTGGCTGTAGGTCCCTGCTTTTCATGACTTTGAATATTCCTTGCCAAACCTTCTAGCCTGCCAGGTTTCTGTTGAGAAATCAGCTGACAGTCTTATGAGAGCTCCCTTGTACATAACTAACTGCTTTTGTCTTGATGCTTTTAAATTTTTCTGTCTTTAACATTTTGCAGTTTAATTATAATGTGTCTTGGTGTGGGCCTCTGTGTTCATCTTGCTTAGGACTTTCTGTGCTTCCTGGACTTGTATATCAATTTTCTTCACCAGGTTAGGGAAGTTTTCTATCATTTTTTCAAATAGATTTTCAGATAAGATCGAGCTCATTCATGGTAGCATGGTCTTACACTCAAACAGATTTTCAAATCCTCACTTTCTTCTCTTTCTGGTATGCTTGAAGTTGTACCAGAGACTACTTAAATTATCCCTATTTTTTTCTGGGATGGTGGTGAATTTTTTTTTCTTTTTGCTCTTCTGATTGGTGTTTTCTCCTTCCTTATCATCCAAATCACTGATTTGATCCTCTGTTTCATCTACTCAATTGTTAATTCCCTGTAATGTACTACTTATTTCTCTTTTTTGTATTCTTCATTTCTGGCTAGTTCTTTTCTATGTTTTCTATTTCTATTTTTATGTTTTTCTATATCTCTGTGGAAGTTCTTACCAAGTTCATCTACTCTTCCTCTAAGGTCATCGAGTATCCTCATTCACAGTGTTTTTGAACTCTGCATCTATTAGATTGTTTGTCTCCATTTTGTTAGTTCTTTTTTCTGGAGATTTGTTCTGTTCTTTCATTTGGGACATGCTTATTTGTCAACTCATTTTGACTGCCTTTCTGCTTTTGTTTCTGTGTACTGGGTACAGCTGCTATGTCTCCCAGTCTTGGTAGAGTGGTTATGTAGTAGGTATCTTGCAGGACCAGTCTTCCTGTTCACCTGAGCTGGTTGCTCCAGGTGCTCCCCCTGTGTGGGCTGTGTGCACCCTCTTATTGTAGTTGCATCTTGATTGCTGGGCACATCAATGGGAGTGATTTATCCCCCAAGGAGAACTGGTTGTGAGGACTGGCTGTGACCGCAGATGAGGAGCTGCTGTGCAGGGGCATACCTCACAGAGAAGGACTTCCTTTATTGGGACTCTAGTGCCCAATGAGTTCACCCCTTGGTGTGTCTCTGGTGGAGATGGCTGAGTGGTACTTTGGCATTGTCTGAAGCTGTCCACCAGGTTTGCTGGTTCTGGGGTCTCTAGGGAGTTGCAGGCCAAAGTCAACCATCACTAGTGTCCTACTCAAGGCCACCCGTAATGAGCTACACAGTGATCTGTAGATAGCTACCACTCATGCAGTGTTTGGAGGTGCCTGGGAGAGGCCAAGCTGGGAACCAAGGCCAGCTGCTGCTAATGCCAGCTTTGGGACTACTTAGCAAGAAGTACAAGACATGAAGAGGTTAGATGCTGCTTCTCTCAGAGATTTTAGGAAAGCCTGTAGTATGAGTCAAAGCAGGTCATTTGTGTGGAAATACCACTGGAAAGGATTTGGGTGGACCTGCAAGTTGGGCAGGGCAAGGTCTGTGGGAATCACTAGGGTGGGAAAACAGTGATAGCCAGGTGGATGGAGACTCAGGTATGGCACCACCTGCCAACACTTTGTGTGGAAAGCTCAGCCAAGGAACAATGGACTCTGTCAGCATTCTTTCTGGGAGAAAGCTGCCCCTCCAGTCCTCACCCTGCTGCCATACAATTTAATTCCTCCCCATATATCCTTTGTGCCTTTTGAGCTGCTGCCCCAGTACTGGAGCATAGAACAAGTAAGTCTAATTACATGTGTGGGCCCTTTAAGAGTAACATCTGGGACTCCAGAAGCCCTCCATCTCACTCAGCCACAATCCCTGCTGGTTTCCACAGCCAGAATTTATGGGAACTTTTCTTCTTGGCACTGGAACCATGGGCTGGGGAGCTTGGTATAGGGCTGTAACCCCTTGCTCTGCAGGGGGTACTTCTTAAGCTGAGATATCCCTCCCTATTTTTAACTGTCATCCATGGGTGTGGACCAGCCCCTTGTGTCTCTACCCCTTCTACTTATCTCAATCAGTGTGACTTCTTCTTTGTACCCTTCATTATAGGACTTCTGTTCAGCTAGATTTCAGGCAGTTCTGAATGATGGTTGTTCTGTAGTTTAGTTATAATTTTGGTTTGATTGTGGGAGGATGTGAGCACTGCATTCATCTACACTGCCATCTTGACCTAAGCCTGGCATAGAGAAGTTTTTAAAGTTTATTTGAGCCATGATTTTGAGAAGATGCTCAGAAGGAAAATCTCAACAGACTGAGAAAATGCTCCTGAGAATCACAGTTTTGAAGCTTATTGTATACATTAGAGTCAAAGGACAAGACATAAAGTAGGTTACATAAAATCCATTGGTGGTAGATTAAGGGAGCAGGAGAAAGTAAAGTGGGGAAATCTCTAGGACTGGATAAAAAGTCAGATGGAAAGACACATACTTCTTTTACATTGGTGGCTATAGGATAGTTAGTGTGACATTTACAGTACATAGAGATGGTATGCAATGAACAAGAAAACAATGAGGGTTTCTGTGGTCTCATGTTCTGGTGCCCCAAGGTTGTGCCTTTGAGGGGTCTGGGTCTAGAAAAGAAAATTACACTGACATTTCAAAGGTATGTTTTCCCAGATGCGTAAGAACCATGGACAGAGCTCAAGTAAAGACTGACCTTTGCTAAGGATGCTATAGGCCTGGCAAGTGGTTACTGGCCATGGTCTACCCAGATAAGAATTTAGGATAAGACTCTCCTGTGTGGTTATTTTGATACCCAAGTTTGTAAGGATTGCCATAAGCCAGCCCCCAGCTCCATCCACTCATCAGGTTTAGTACATCATCCCTTTTTTTTCCCCTGTTTTTTAAAAAATATATTTTATTGATTATGCTATTACAGTTGTCCCATTTCTCCCCCATCATTCCCTTCCACCCTGCACACCCCCTCCCACCCACATTCTCCCCTTTAGTTCATGTCCATGTATCATAAGTTCTTTAGTTTCTACTTTTCCCACACTATTCTTACCGTCCCCCTGTCTACCCACCATCTGTGCTACTTGTTCTCTGTACCTTATCCCCCCCTCTCCTCCTCCCATTCCCCTATTGCTAACCCTCCATGTGATCTCCATTTCTGTGTTTCTGCTCCTGTTCTACTTGTTTGCTTAGCTGGCTTTTGTTTTAGGTGTGGTTGTGAATACCTGTGAGTTTGCTGTCTTTTTACTGTTCATATTTTTTATCTTCTTTTTCTTAGATAAGTCCCTTTAACATTTCATATAATAAGGGCTTGGTGATGATGAACTTCTTTAACTTGACCTTATCTGAGAAGCACTTTATCTTCCTTTCCATTCTAAATGAAAGCTTCACTGGATAGAGCAATCTTGGATGTAGATCCTTGCCTTTCATGACTTGGAATACTTCTTTCCAGCCCCTTCTTTCCTGTAAGGTCTCTTTTGAGAAATCAGCTGACAGTCTGATGGGAACGCCTTTGTGGGTGACTGTCCCCTTATCCCTTGCTGCTTCTAGAATTCTCTCCTTCATTTGAATCTTGGCTAATGTAATAATGATATGCCTTGGTGTGTTCCTCCTTGGGTCCACCTTCTTTGGGACTCTCTGAGCTTCCTGGACTTCCTGGACGTCTATTTCCTTTGCCAGATTGGGGGAGTTCTCCTTTATTATTTGTTCAGATAAGTTTTCCACTTGTTGCTCTTCTTCTTCCCCTTCTGGTACCCCTATAATTCGGATGTTGGGACATTTAAAGATGTCCTGGAGGTTCCTAAGCCTCTCCTCATTTTTTTGAATTCTTGTTTCTTCATTCTTTTCTGTTTGGTTGTTTCTTCCTTTCTTCTGGTCCACTCCATTGATCTGAGTCCCAGTTTTCCTCCCATCTCTATTGGTTCCCTGTGCATTTTTCTTCATTTCACTGATTGTAGCCTTCATTTTTTCATCTAATTTGTAAGGAAAATCAACCAATTCTATGAGCACCCTGATCACCAGGACTTTGAATTGTGCATCTGATAGGTTGGCTATCTCTTGGTTGCTTAGATGAATTGGCTCTGGGGCTTTGATTTGTTCTCCGGTTTGAGCCATTTTTGTTTCTGTTCTGTTTTTTGTTTTTGTTTTTTGTTTTCTGTCTAGTTGCGGCTGTTATGTAGTGAGGGTGAGGGATGGAGCCTTAGGTGTTCCCCAGGACGGGGCAGCCCAGTCGCTGGGTAGCGACACTGTATGTGGGGGTGGGGTCTGAGAGGAAACAATGGCGCTTGCTCTGCTCACTCCCGGATTCCAGTCCCCTCTTCTGCTTCCCCTCTGCCTGGATTATCTGCACGTGAATGTGGGACCACCTGGTCAGCCAGCCGCCTTGGGCAGCCTCACTGGGTCTGCACAGTTGCCACCCCATGCCTGGGATCTGCTAGCCACTGCTGCCTGTGTGCCTGGTCTGCACCTCTGTTTTTTTCCTGCCGCAACTCTGCCCCTCTTACTGGTCTGGATGAATGGTTGTTAGACTTTCGAACAGTTCAATTTTCTATGAGTTCTGGTTGTTTTCTTGTTTCTAAATCTTTGTTGTCCTTAATTTTGGTTGTGGGAGGAGGCACAGTGTGTCCACCTATGCCTCCATCTTGGACGGAAGTCCTTCTTCCTTTTTTTAAAGATTTTATTTTTATTTATTTTTAGGGAGAGGGGCAGGGAGGGAGAAAGAGAGAAAGAAACACTGGTCAATTGGTTGCCACTTCCCCAACTGGGCACCTAGCTCACGACCCAGGCATGTGCCCTAACCGGGAGTCAAACCAGCAACCTTTTCATTCACAGGCCAGCCTTTAGTCCACTGAGCCACACCAGCCAGGGCTCTTCCCAGTGGAATGTTGCAGGCACATATGAAAAGCATCTGGGAGCATAAAAAAATAATTTTCCTTCCACTTTTTAAGTTCTTGTTAGGTCGGGCACGGTGAGATAAGATCACATCGTCCCTTTTTTATTCATGCTACTTACTTTCAACCTTTCTATTGTTTGTATACAGCCTATAAAATGTATTTTTAAAATCCAATCCTTTTTTTAAATTAGTAAGGCATCAAGTTTATTTACCTTTAATAAAATTAATTACATAAATGTCTACTAAGCTAGTTCATGCTATTTTCTACTTCCAATTTTTTTGTTTGTTTTCTATTGAATCAATTTTATTATTTTTCCTATTAATTTGGAAGTCACACATTGTACTGGTTTGGGGATGTGGTTTTGTTTTTTGTATTTTAGAGACAGTTACCTTATAAATTACTTAAATAACAATGTCTAAAGTTAATCAATATCTTTATTTCCTCCAGAAGATAAACTTATATTTTAATATTATGTTGGATTTTTTCTTTTAAATTTAAGTATCATTGAACATTATTGCTGTTTTATAGTTGATACCAATCTTAGAGACTCAGTTTTATTATTCTGAAACTGATTTTATTTGCCTTAATTCTTGAGATATTTTTACTGGGTTTAGAATTCCAGCTTGTCAGTTACTTACTCTCAGCTCAATAAAAGATAAAATATTTTTCAAAGATTTTATTTATTTATTTTTAGAAAGAAGAAGGGAGGAGGGAGAGAGAAAAACATCAGTGTGTGGTTGCCTCTCACATGACTCCCACTGGGAACCTGGCCCACAACCCAGGCATGTGCCCTGACTGGGAATCAAACTGGCAACCCTTTGGTTCATAGGCCAGCACTCAATCCACTGAGCCACACCAGCCAGAGCTGAAGATAAAATTTTTTTGTCCTGTGGATTACCGTCCCTAAACCAGTATAATCTGGTTCTTTGAAGATTATCTCTTTTCTCTCCTGATGTTTTATGATAGTCTCTTCGCTATTGTAGTTATATGTATTTTGGGCCTAGGTATGAATTTATTTTATGAGTATCTAAAATCATAGCCTATGGCCTTGGCTGTGTAGCTCAGTTGGTTTGAGCATCATTCCTATATGTTTGATCCCTAGTCAGAGCTCATAACAAGAAACAACCAATGAATGCATAAATAAGTGCAACAAAAAGTCACTGTTTCCCTGGCTGGTGTGGTTCAGCGGATTGAGCACAGGCCTGAGAACCAAAGGGTTGCTGCTTCAATTCCCAGTCAGGGCACATGCCTGGGTTGTGGAACAGATCCCCAACTCGGGGCACGTGAGAGGCAACCACACGTTGATGTTTCTCTCCCCTCATTCTCCCTCTTTTCTCCTCTCTCTAAAAATAAATAAATAAAATATTTTTTTAAAAAAGTTCACCCAACTGAAATCACATATATGACATTCTCTGACTATAATGCTACTAAGTTATAAACAGACAATAAAATTATAACTAGAAAATTTTCATGCCTTGGAAAATTATGAAAGATACAAATTAATCATTGAAAATGGAAATTATAATATGTTGAATCTAATGATTACAAAAAATATTACAGATGACAAATGTGGGATGCAGCTAAGCAGTAAAAAGCATCTAAAAAAGTAACATCAATGGAGCCAGAGCTGCCATCTCAGAGAGCTGCTTGCACATCTTATGCCTCAAACTTTTGCAATGTTAAAACAGGACAACATAATCTTTGGACTGGGTCTCAAGTAACATTGGTCCCAAAGAATTGTTTGCAAAGATAACAAGAAAGCAGATGTTATGATTGATGATTACTAAACTGAAAATCAAAAACATTGCTTAGAAATAGTGTCCTGACCTTAGCTTATCTACACCTATAGCAATGCATTTCTTCTACTGATGTCATCGTTTCCCTTCCCTTTCTCAGAAATCCCCCTTGCCTTTGCCTCCTACTCAGAATGCTGTGTGTTTCTGCCTATATCCTAGAAATGATAGAATATGAAATATCAGAGTGCATTGCAAGATTACATTGGAATTATGAAAGTTGTTTAATTACATATGCATCTATGTTTATATTGGGTAGTGATGAAAATGAACTTAAACTATGGGTTTCAACCCAAGTTTTAAAATTGACTGAAACACAAACAAACAAACAAACAAATCTCACATTAACTTAGCATTTAATGTAGGAAGGGGTCTTCACAACCTATAGCTACCGGGGGTATGAGCTATAGGAGTGGGCAAAAGTAGGTTTACAGCAAAACACAAAGTTAATTCTTGTATTATTATGTATTATTATATTATTTTCCATACAAACAATTGTAAACCTACTTTTGCCAACCTTGAAAGGACAAAATCAGTGCCATTTGCTATTGTGGCACCATTTGCTTAGCAGGCCTGTGACCTTGTTAACCATGACTGCCATTTTACTCTTCCGAGCTTCTGTCCCCAGGACTGGAAATTACTGGCAAGCAAGAACAGAATGTAAATAACCACTCCCTGCAGCCACAGGTGGAAGATAACATTGATACCAACTGCAGCCCCAACAGCCCAGGGGCCACACAAGAGCAATACCCCACCCTTTTTAACTCCAATTATAGTCCAATAAAAACTCAAACCCCCAGCCCTCAATAGTGGTGTATCTCTTCACACCATGCTTTCTTAGAGAGTGAATAAAAGCTTTACTCTACACTTCTCAAGGTGAATTTTTTCACAGCCTGCATCACTGACCACCCCAACAAAGCCCATGAATGTATATTTCACAAATGAAACAATGGGAGGTAAAGTCATGCAGACAGTGACAGAATAAGTTAGGATGAAACATTTGGTCCATATAAGAACATCCAAACCTGTAGAGAACTTTTATGAGTTTATTTGAGTCAAACAGAGGATACATGTAGAAGCAATATCTCCAGACTGAGAAAAACTTCTCAGAATGACAATTTATAGTTCCTCTTATGCATTTGGAATTCAGGAGGGGACATAAAGAAGATTACAGGAATGTGAGAGAAAGCAAGGTGGAGATTGGATTACAGGAGAGTTAATAAGATTCTTCTCCTAAGGGTGGGTATTTCAAAGGTGTGTTAACCTAGAGGTGCAAGAACAATGGACAGGGCTGTTTAAGGCAAAGATAAACTTTGGCTAAAAAAAGTTATATGCCTGTGGCTTGATTACCTACCTGACCTGCCCAATTAGGAACTTATGATCAAATTATACTGTGAGGTTATTTTCATAGAATCCCTTTTTCACTCACTATTTATTTTTAAAAAATCAAACAAGTAAATTTCAAGATCTAATTGGCTTTAATTAGATGATTTATGAATGAAGCAGCGACCCATCTAACAAGTGGAAGGGCATTCCATGAGTTGTACAAATGGAAGGTTTTTGTAGGCAGAAAGAGGGTGGGACTAAGAAGTTCAGAGAGTGAATTTGTGGTAAGCAGTTGGACAGACAAGAGCAGAGTAAGGGCAATGGGCCAGGTACAGAAGGTCGCACCAGGGCAGAAAGCCTTGATGCCTAGCAATGGGCAAAACTGGGAAAACAGTTTTACCCTGAGGGTAACCTTTCCTTCCTTAGCATATCACCAGTCACGTGGTTAGGATCCCCTGACCTTCCCTCCCTAGAGATAACATCCAGACTTCAGTTGAATTTCAGCACCAGGCCCAGAAAAAGGAGCAAAACTTGGTAATGATGCCAGGACCAGTTCCACTGATTAATGACCCCCTGCCCTGGTGCCGTCCAATTGGCAGAGACTACAATCCTGAAGGAGCATGAGGCAGGATAGTAAGAATTTAGACAAATTCTTTGACAAGTAGAAAAGGGAAACTGAGACGATATAATTAAACAAGGCCAAACAGTCTGAGCAATTTACAGCCAGCTAATGAATCACAAGGTTTTTAATCTTCCCCAACCAAGAACACCTAGGATCAACTGGTTTACACATTCCAAACCATCCCAGGATGGAATGGACTTGGTCTTGGTCCCTCATCAATGATGCTCTTGATGACTTTCTCTGAAAATAAAACTAACCAGAAAATAACCCCTGGCCCTTTTATATGCACATTTTGATGAACTAACATATTGAATGACACACCTGAAAAGCTAATAAATATTCTGTTAAGACCCTACCCTGAGACCTCCCCTAGGATTCCAGCCAGCCAAAGAAAGAGAAAAAGCCTCAAGACAAAGGACACATGGTGGACTCTCATTAGAGCATGCCCATGCCTTGTGTCTCTTGCTGTTTTTCTCCTAAACTCTAAGGGTCCCCACAAGACTTGTAACCAGGGGAGCAATGGGCAATGGCAGCTCATCCCAGTCTAACCCCCTGAACCTGTCTCCAAAGCCCCCTTTTCTCTGACCACCCAGTGAACTAAAGCAGCCCCACCTGGGCTCTCCTGTTGCTTTTGCTACGCTAAGCCCTTCCTTGTTTCAATGTCCCCAGCTTTAATAAATGTATTTCCATAGTCACTTGGATTCACATGGTGAAATCTTTCCTACACAAAGTCAAGAGCCTACACGTTAGACTCCCAGTCAAGATGGAGGCATAGGTAAACATGCTTCGCCTCCTTGTGCAACCACAGAGAAAATTATAGCTATATCTCAAAATAAATAACAACCAGAACTGTCATAAAATTGAGCTCTATGGAAGTCTGTCAACCAAGGATTTAAAGAAGCCACGTTGATCCAGATGGGTAGGAGAGGTAGAGTCACAGAGAGGGATGGAGAGGCTCAGAGATGTGGTGTGGTGTGGGGAGGGAGCAGCCACTGGACAGTCCCACACTAACGTGTGGTAAATAAAAATTGGGAGGGATCCCAGCCCTAGGCCAGACCTCATAGCCCAGGGTTCCAGCACCAGGAAGATAAATCTCCATAACTTCTGAATGTAAAAACCAGTGGGGTTGGGGTGGCAGAAGATACTGCCAGATTTTCAGGAGAGTCCATTTAAAGGGCCTGCATGGACTTGGAACATATGTAAACCCATCCACTCTGGGATTCACCACCAGGACAACAGCTGGAAGGGCACCAGTTGCATACAGGGAGTGGGTGAAGTGACTGGAAAGAGGGTAAGCACTGAGCAAACCTCCAAAACCCAGACAGTGGCACTATCCATTCTCTGAGCCCTCCCCCCACACAGAGACACAAAGTTGTAAAGCAGGTTGTCCCACCCGGGGCAATTACCTAAGGCTCTGCCCCCACACAATTTACAGTTTCCTTTAAAAAAATATTTATTTACCTTTAGAGAGAGGGAAATGGAGGGAGAAAGAGGGAGAGAAACATCAATGTGTGATTGCCTCTCATGCACCCCTCACTTGGGACCCAGCTGGCAACCCAGGCATGTGCCTGGACTAGAAATTGAACTGGTGATCCTCTGGTTCTCAAGCTGGCACTCAATCCACTGAGCCATATCAACCAGGGTTGTAGGTTCCTTTTCTAAGACAGGGAGTCAAAGAAACTCTACCTAATACATAGAAACAAACACAAGGAGGCTGCCAAACTGAGGAGACAAAGAAATATGGCCCAAATGAAGGAACAGAACAAAACCCCAGAAAAAGAACTAAATGAAATGGAGATAACGAAACTATCAGATGCAGAGTTCAAAAAACTGGTCATCAGGATGCTCAATGAACTCACTGAGTACAGCAAAAACATAAGAGAATAGATGAAGTTTACACTAAGTGAAGTAAATAAAAATCTACAGGAACCGGACTTACAGCCAAGATGGAGCTGTAGGTGGACACACTGTGCCTCCTCTCACAACCAAAATTAAAGACAACAAAGATTTAGAAACAAGAAAACAACCAGAACTCATAGAAAATTGAACTGTATGGAAGTCCAGCAACCATTCATCCAGATCGGTAAGAGGGGCCGAGTCGCGGCAGGAAAAAGTGGAGGTGCAGACCTGGCACGCAGGCAGCAGCGGCTGGCAGATCCCAGGTGCACAGGCAGTGGCTAGCAGACCCCGGGCATGGGGTGGCAACTGTGCAGACCCAGTGAGGCCATGCAAGGCAGCTGGCCGACCAAGTGGTCCCACATTCGCGTGCAGATAATCCAGGCGAAGGGGAAGCAGTGGAGGGGACTGGAACCCGAGAGTGAGCAGAGCAAGTGCCATTGTCTCCTCTCAGACCCCACCCCCACATACAGCGTCACTACCCAGGGACAGGGCTGCCCCGCCCCTCACTACGTAACTGCTGCGACTAGACCAAAACAAAACAAAACAAAACAAAACAAAACAAAACCAGAAACAGAAACAAAAATGGCTCAAACCGGAGAAGAACAAATCAAAGCCCCGGAGCCAATTCATCTAAGCGACCAAGAGATAGCCAACCTATCAGATGCACGACCAAGAGATACCAACCTATCAGATGCACAATTCAAAGTCCTGGTGATCAGGATGCTCAAAGAATTGGTTGATTTTCCTCACAAATTAGATGAACAAATGAAGGCTACAATAAGTGAAATGAAGAAATACGCACAGGGAACCAATAGAGATGGGAGGAAAACTGGGACTCAAATCAACGGAGTGGACCAGAAGAAAGAAAGAAACAAACAAACAGAAAACAAGGAAGAAACAAGAATTCAAAAAAATGAGGAGAGGCTTAGGAACCTCCGGGACATCTTTAAACGTCCCAACATCCAAATTATAGGGGTACCAGAAGGGGAAGAAGAGCAACAAGTGGAAAACTTATTTGAACAAATAATAAAGGAGAACTTCCCCAATCTGGCAAAGGAAATAGACTTCCAGGAAGTCCAGGAAGCTCAGAGAGTCCCAAATAAGTTGGACCCAAGGAGGAACACACCAAGGCACATCATAATTCCATTAGCCAAGATTCAAATGAAGGAGAGAATTCTAGAAGCAGCAAGGGATAAGGGCACAGTCACCTACAAAGGAGTTCCCATCAGACTGTCAGCCCATTTCTCAAAAGAGACCTTCCAGGCAAGAAGGGGCTGGAAAGAGGTATTCCAAGTCATGAAAGTCAAAGACCTACATCCAAGATTGCTCTATCCAGCAAAGCTGTCATTTAGAATGGAAGGGAAGATAAAGCGCTTCTCAGATAAGGTCAAGTTAAAGAAGTTCATTATCACCAAGCCTTATTATATGAAATGTTAAAGGGACTTACCTAAGAAAAAGAAGATACAAAATATGACAGTAAAAAGACAACAAACTCACAGATATTAACAACCATACCTAAAACAAAAGCAAACTAAGCAAACAATTAGAACAGTAACAGAAACACAGAAATAGAGATCACATGGAGGGTTAGCAACAGGGGAGAGGGAGGAGGAGAGAGGGGGAAAAGGTACAGAGAATAAGTAGCATAGATGGTAGGTAGAAAATAGACAGGGAGAGGACAAGAATAGTGTGGGAAAGGTAGAATCTAAAGAACTTATGACACAAAGACATGAACTAAAGAGGGGGAATGTGGGTGGGAGGGGGTGTGCAGGGTGGAGGGAAATGATGGGGGAGAAATGGGACAACTGTAATAGCATAATCAATAAAATATATTTTTAAAAAAATCTACAGGGAACCAACAGTGGATAGCCAAGGATCAAATCAACAATAAAGCTGTGAATCAAATCAATGATTTGTAACACAAGGAAGGAAAAAACATCCAATCAGAACAATAGGAAGAAAAAAGAATTTTTAAAAATGAGGATGAGCTTAGGAATCTCTGTGACAACTTTAAACATACCAACATCTGAACCACATGGGTGCCAGAAGGAGAAGAGAAAGACCAAGAATTTGAAAAATTATTTGAAAATATAATGAAAGAAAACTTCCCAAATTTGGCAAAGGAAATAGACATACAAGCCCAAGAGGCACAGAGAGTCCTAAACAAGTTAGACCCAAAGAGGGCTACACCAAGGCACATCATAATTAAAATGCCAAAGGCTAAAGGTAAAGAATCTTAAAAACAGCAAGAGAAAAGAAGACAGTCACTTATAAAGGAGCTCCCATGAGACTGTCAGCTGATTTCTCAAAAGAAACTTTGCAGGCAAGAAGGGACTGGCAAGAAGTATTCAAAGTGATGAATATCAAGGACGTACAACCAAGATCACTCTGTCCAGCAAAATTATCATTTAGAATTAAAGGGAAGATAAAGTACTTCCCAGATGAGGTAAAGCTAAAGGAATCATCATCACCAAGCCCTTATTATATGAAATGTTAAAGGGACTTATTTAAGAAAAAGAAGAAGATCAAACTATGAACATTAAAAAGGCAAGAAGTTTACTACTATTATCAATTAAATCTAAAAAACCAAACTATGTAAGCAACCATAATAGGAACAGAATCATAGATACAGAGATCATTTGGAGGGTTATTAGCTGGGAGGGGAAGGGAAAGAGTGGGGGGGGGGAAGTTACAGGGAATAAGAACCATAAATAGTAAGCACAAAATAGACAGAGGGATGTCAAAAGTAGTATAGGAAATGGGCAAGCCAAAGAACATATGCACGACCCATGGACATGAACTAAATGGAGGG